>ML795654.1:2089-26371 GCA_009831015.1 Picea engelmannii
TATGTGGAAAGATTGTGAAGCCAAGAGTCGACATTCTCGCTATTCATTTGGCCTGGTAATTGGAAGCATGTATCGAGTTGCATGGGTGTTGGAGCTTTGCACTATTGCAGACGGAGTAGCTCGTGGAGAGCCATCGTTAAATCCTAAATTGGAGTTGTGGCAGTGGATGTGGAATCCTCTATAGACGACTCTCTTTGTGGTGGCATTATTTTCATTCACCACCGATGTCAATGTGTCACTGGATGTTGCGCTGAGAGAACTCTTGAGGGCCTTGAGAAGGCACTGGATACCTTGAAGAGGGTGTGTGGGGAATGGTGAAAATGAACATACTAGAAGCCCTAAGGAGGGCACATTGTCCTAAGGACATCTGAATCTAAGAAAAAAAAATTGTTGGATGGCCTCTCTTTTGAATTATGTGGTTGAGAAGAAGATGACTTGGATGAGATCTGAAAAACACACACAGAAAACTAAATGTGCAATGAAGAACAAAAATTAGATAACACTAAGCATAGAAAATAGAATATACATGAAAATTGAGAAAAAAAATTAGAACAAAAAATAACCATCACGTTTTCTTGAGTGAGAGAAGAGTTTCTTCTAATTACGACACTAACTACAATATCATCGTGAGTGGCCAAGAAAGTGGGTCACATTTTTTGGTCAAAATTTTATGTCACTGTGAAAACCTACCTTAAGTGCTAGAATCTTCATTGATCTTGGTCATTTATTGATTTAGTATGATTGTTGTGATGAACCCAAGTTGTATTGATCTTTCTCTGGATGATTTACAAAATTGATCTGCAACCTAGCTCATCATAAATGGTTTGGAAAGGTTTGTGTTTCTGGAACAACAATCAAAAATTTCCATTGTTAGTTTACATATAATTTTAAAATTGATAATTGTTTGGAGGAAGAAATGATCATTGATCTTAACGTCGAGACTCTCCTGTGACTCTCCCATCACTGAGTCCTTTATATCCTCAGCAAACCCCAGCAATGGATTTCTCTGAGATGTCTTCTTCTCTTTGTAACCTCCTGCCTTTACTACCAACAATTCCATAACCCCGAAGTCCAGTCGATATAGGATTAGGGGAATCCAACTGTAACCGACACATTCTTCTTTAATTATGATTTGGAAATTGTATTCATTAACCTACATTCCTTTGAATAGTTTGAACATATTTTCAGATTTGCGTATGGGATTACTACCTCTATTTAAATACGAGATCTCCAATTTTGATCTGTGATGGATCGTTACAGTTTTTAAATAAACGCACCACAATGGTTGATGGACTCTATTACATACTCAAGTATATGTAATGTTATTAATATTTCAATAATTAAGATGAATTTTAATCTTAATCTCTAGAATGTTTCTCCTTCAATAATTGAAATGAATTTTAACCTTAATCTTTAACATGTTTCTCCTTACCGAAAACTTAAAATGTGGTTAAGGTTTTCATATTTCAAGGCAATGTCGGGCATTGCCCCAACCCCAACAGCTAAGGCATGGACAGTGCTTTAGCAACGACATACTCTGCCTCTGCAGAAGATATTGATAAAATTGGTTGATTCTTTGATTCCCACGAAATTAGGTTCGTGCCCAGGTGAAAAGCATGTCCTGAGGTGATTTTCCTATCATCTAGGCTGCCTGCAAAATCACTGTATGTGTAACCAGAGAGATAATGATGATCAGATTTAGTGTACCATAATCCAAAATTGAGAGTTCCCGCAACATATCTCAGAATTCGTTTCGCCATCTTCCAGTGAGAATGTTTGGGGGATTCCATGTATCTGGAAACAAGGCTCGTTGTATACATAATATTAGGCCTAGTTGATGTAAGATACAACAAACTGCCTACTAAACTTTTGTAGTGGGTAGGGTCCACTGTAGGGCCTTCATCTTTCTTGCTCCTTTTTGTGCCTAGGGGTATAGGAGTTTCTGCTGGATTGCATTCTTCCATGCAGAATCTTTTGATGATGTCTGTTGCATCCTTTTTTTGATAGACAAAAATTCCTTTGGTTGATTGATCAACCTAAATCCCCAAAAAATATTTCATTATGCCAAGATCTGTCATCTCAAACTCAGATTGCATGGCATGTTTAAAATTGGTTAATTCAATATTTTCAATATATATTATGTCATCAACATATAAACATACAATCAAAATTTTACCGTGCTGATCTGTTTTGGTGTAAAGAGTTGGCTCATTTTGGCTTCTACTGAAACCACTTTTGCTCAAATAGGTGTCAATTCTACTGTACCAAGCTCTTGGAGCTTGCTTTAAGCCATACAAGGCTTTATTCAATTGATATACTTTGGCTGGTTTCTCTTGGACTTCAAATCTAGGTGGTTGATCGACATAAACTTCTTCTTCTAAGAAACCATTTAGGAAAGGTGACTTGACATCCATCTGGTATACTTGCCATTTATGTTGGGCTGCTATGGCCAATAGAGTCTTTACAGTGTCTAACCTTGCTACTCGAGAAAAAATTTCACCATAATCAGTACCTGGTTGTTGTGAGAATCCTTTGGCAACAAGTCTTGCCTTGTGTTTTTCAATCTGCCCTCTTTCATTGAGTTTAGTTTTGTAAGCCTACTTGACACCAATACTCTTCTTGTGTCTGGGCAAATCAACAAGATCCCATGTCTTGTTCTTCTCAATGGAGTCAACTTCTTAGTTCATGGCTTGAAACCAATGTGGCTCCTTAGCTGCTTCTTTAAAAGATGTAGGTTGACATGACATTAATGCAAAAAGATTGTGTTGTTCAATATCATCCAACTGCTGATGGATTTCTCTCAAACTTCAAGTTCTCTGATTTTGAAGTTCAGTGGATGAGTCTCTTCTTGAAGTTGAGTTATCCTGAGAATTTTCAGGTTGTCTTTGTACCTGCAATCTTGGAAGAGCAGGTTGAGGTATTGGCTGTCCTGAATTTTCTGCATTTTCAGGACTGGACATCAATGGATTTTGACTATCCATTTGCTGATTTTCAGATTCGTTCCAGAGTTGATTTTCCAGAAATTTTACATCTCTGCTGAGAATTAGTTTCTTTGAGATTGGGTTGTAAAGTCTGTAAGCTTTAGATGTTTCATTGTATCCAGTAACGATACATTTCTCACTTCTATCATCCAGTTTCTTCCTTAATTCAGAAGATATGTGATCATATGCTATGCATTTGAATGTCCTTAGATGCGCAACATTGATTTTTGTCCCACTCCATGCTTCTTGAGGGACTTTCATCTTTAGACTTGTGGTTGGAGATCTATTCAAGAGATAAGCTGAGCATGCTACTGCTTCAGCACAGAAAGTATTTGACAGACATTTCTCTTTGAGAAGGCTTCTTGCCATGTTCATTGTGGTTTGATTCTTCCTTTCAGCCACTCCATTCTGTTGTGGAGTATACCTGATTGTAGTTTGCATGATAATGCCTTGTGATTTGCAGAAATTTACAAATTCGTTGGAGTTGTATTCTCCTCCTCCATCTGACCTGAGAACTTTTATATATTTTCCACTCTATTTTTCAGTTTTTGCTTTGAATTCTTTGAATTTTGCAAAAGTTTCAGACTTGTGTCTGAGAAAATAGATCCAGATTTTCCTGCTAAAGTCATCAATAAATGTTAGAAAGTAAAAGCTACCACCTATCGACTCTGTTTGCATTGGTCCACATAGGTCAGTGTGAACAAGTTCGAGATGTTGTTTGGCTTGAGTGGAGGATTGTGGAAAAGTAGTTCTCTTATGTTTTCCATGTATGCAAGACTCACATGGGGAATTTTGCTCTTTGAAGATAGGGAGACCTTTGACCATGGAGTGCTTCTATAGAAAAAATAGGCTCTGAAAGGGTAGATGTCCAAATCTTGTATGCCAAACCATAGTCTCATTGGGGGTGGTTGCACTTTGTGCATATGGTTGGATCAGATTTGCAGTTTTGAGGGTCAGGGGAAACATCCTATTCTGAGTCATGTGGATTTCAGAAATCAATTTTCTGTTGGGGATTTTATCATATATCCTATAAGATGCTCCCTCCAAAACTACCTTATAACCATGTTCAATGAGCTGTCCTACACTTAGCATATTATGTTTTAGATTTGGAACATGATAGACATTGTTTATGTCTTTCTTTACATTTTGTTTAGTAAGAATAGGTACAGTTCCTTTTCCTTGAACTTTGACTAAGGAATCATTTCCAAGTGTAATATCAGATGAAATTGAAGAATCAATGCATGAAAGTAAGACTTTGTTACCTTTCATGTGATTGTTGCATCCACTGTCTAGCAACCAAAGATCTTTAGGTTGTTCTTCAGTCTTGTGGCATGAGAGAAACATACCTCTTGAGGTTTCTCCCATATGATTTGACACATTTTCTCTTCCCAAGAGATGATCTGCATGCTTCTTCTTGGATTCAGATTCATAGTGCCCATACTTTTTGCAGTAATAGTATTGTATGCTTGATTTTTCATTTGATCTTCTCCCTCTGCCTCTTTAAGGTTGGAAACTTTGATTCTGACTCTGTTGTCTGTGACCTTGAAAATTTTGATTCTGGTTCTGTTGTTTGTTACCTCCACTTGAGTATTGGTTACTTGTAATACTTCCTCATCCTTGGTGAGCTCTACCTCTCCCTCTACTGAAGGAGAATTGAGTTTTGAAGGCATTAGCGATTGACTCATCTGTGAGATGCAGTCTGGTCTCATGTGTCACCAGGGAACCAATTAGTTCATCTGTTGAAAAACATGACAGATCCTTGGATTCAAGGATTGTTGTAACAACCATTTCGAATTTCTTTGGTAAACTTCTGAGGACTTTCTCAATAATGGGTTGATCAGTGATGGCTTCACTAGTCAATCTGATCTGGTTCACGATCCCCATGACTCTGATCATAAACTAATCCACATTTTCAGACTCCGTCATTCTTAAAGTCTCAAATTGTGTCCTCAAGGTCTGCAGTTTGACTATTTTGACCTTGTCATTGCCTTGGTAGGCTGATTTAAGGATATCCTAGGCCTGTTTTGAAGTACTAGCACCTGTGATTTTTGAGAAAATCGAGTCATCCACTGAATTTTGAATCTAGAATTTGGATTTATTCTCTCTGTTCCTCTGTGTTGCCTAAGCAGTTCTCTGTTGGTTTGTCATGGTGGAAAGGTCTACTGGATTTGGTTCCACGTATCCAAGATCCACTGGATCCCAACACTCTTGTGCTTGCAGGAAGGATCTCATTTGAAGAGACCAAAACTCATAATTATTTCCAAGAAGAATCGAACCTTGAGTTGGTCTTAAATTGCTAGACGTGGCCATCTTTAACAAATTTTAACAAAACAAAAAAGAAATTGTTGGAAAATTTTTGTGTCTACCTATTTCATGCGCATAAAACCAAGTCTTCTAAGTTCTTGCAGTGACTTCGAAACTTTGCGATGTAGGCACGTTGTCTATTCTCTGTCCCTCAATGTGCCAAAAACTAAAATATCCTAACGCTTATCCTTCTCGAGAGTCTTTTTGGGATTTCGCGTTTCGAGACTTTCGCGTTTCGACGCTGAAGGTAGCAAGGTTAGACACTTGCTTTGTCTAATGTGTCGAAATGAGAAATTTCTTCAAGGATCAACGATCCTCGTTGATTTGAGATCAACGACCACAGTTTCTTTTGAATATCATGATCAACGATCTACGATCCTCCACGATCGGAGATCTAACGGTCCAGATCTACACTCAATCAAATGACTTAGACTATTTCGGAATATCGCATATCATGAATTCACTAGACTCACGCCTCTGATTTCCCGGTAGCTGAAATCACGATGGCGATTGCATTGACGGTCCAAATCCACCTATGATCTGACGGTCTGGATCCTTTCGGGATTTTGTGAATCGGTATTTCATGACTCTTGAACTCTCGTCACAATGTTCTCCAAACCCCGAACTCCGAAGTGCCGAAATTTTGATGGCGCTTGGATCTGCTGCCACTTGTCCTTTGAGATGGATGGTCCTGATTCTCTCGGGAAATCTTCTTTCCCCAGACTTCACCTTAGTTCTCTCAGTGTCAAAAAAATGCCGATGGCTTCCGGATCTTCGCCACCTGTCACTCCAGATCCAACGGTTGGAGTAATTTCATGATTTTGCGTATCGAGGTATGGAGAGAAGTCTCCTCTACTCATCCAAATCCCTATTCCCTATTTTGTGATAGCGTCGGATCGAAGATGCATGATCTTTCTTGATCCAACAGTTCAGATTGAGTCGTGATTTTGTGATTCGCGAATTCTCATGGCAGTGTTCTTTGACCTTTAATCCTTGCGAGTCAACGAAATGCCAGGATCTCATCACGTGTCCTCCTTGATGGACGATCCCAACGATTTCAGGATTTTGTGACTTCGCAAGTCGGCTTTTCTCCCGTACGCTCGAGAGGACTAAACCTCGTGCACTTTCTCCCGTATCTGATGGTTGTCGGTCCTCTGCACAAAATCTAACGACTGGAATTCTTTTGCCTTTTCTGCGCTCTCCTCGTCCTTTCTGAACTGGATTTATGCCTCAGAACTATTAACAGGACCGATCTTATGGCTGCGACTACTGTCCTTTTCTCCTTTGATGTGTTCTTTGTTGCCTTTGCAAAGATTTTCTCCCGAAGCAGGAAATTCATGAATCTTTCACGAATTCTTTAAATATTTCTACCCTCTGCAATAGACTTTCACGAGTTTGTGAGAATTTTCAAATTATTTAAACGTTTGTGCCTTCTGCAACGATCTTTCACGAATTGAACAAATTTCTTTGAATTCTTTAAATGTTTCTGCCTCCTGCAACTCTTCTTCATGAATCTTTGACGAATCTGTAAATGTTCACGATTCTTTACACTTTCTCCTTTCGCAGTTTCTGCTCCCTCAATCTTTTGTGTGTATAGAACTCTGCTTCCTCGTGCGTGCTTTCTGCGATGTTCTTTTGAGTGGATGGCAGACTACGGATCTCTCTCCAGGATTTGTGAAGAATCTCGCGTCCTATGCTCTCGTTCACAGTGTAAGCTCTGCGTTGTTGAGGATCGGGTTTCTCTCCAGTCTGTGTGAAGAGGCTTACTGTTGAAGCTCTGATACCATGATAAAATGTGAAGCAAGGAATATAGAGAAAGAGTAGAGTAGAAATAGAATTTAGTATATTAGGAATGTAAGTGAAAGAGTACAAATGAAAAGAGTATAGAGCAAAGGGAAAATAGCTGAGCTAAATAGGCTCAAGCAAATCAAGAAATGATAGTACAACTGGCCAGGACAGCTGGAAGTGTACAGTCAGACTGTTGAGGTTACATTATATTTAACAGACCTGAATCCATGGCTAAATCTTTCAGAGCTAACCAAATGAATCAAGCATATTATTCAAATTCCATAGTTCCATGTATTTTGGATGATACAGAAGGGATTAGAGGTGCCTAACCTGCATCAGTAAACAATATTTTATGTCACCAACCTGCATGTAGATATCATAATCGAGGGATTTCTCACCTCCGAACTGCAATCCGGTAAGACTTTACTTACTTCTGAAGTCAATTTTGAAAAATATTACTTAGTTGGTTTAAACATAGTGTATTATTTTGAATATAGACAAGATGCAAGTATCATTAACAAGAACTTACAAAAAGAAAGCAGTTCACTATTGTAAAAAACAGAGGCACATCCGGGTTTGGGTTTCGGCGTTTACAACACCCAACACAAAAACAAAACAACTATTCCCGAAATGTGAAACGAGGCTTATCAAAATTTAGGGTTCGGCATTTACAAACACCCAACGCAAAAATAAAAAAAAACGACAATTGTCGAATCGCGAAATGCGAACAGACTTTGGGCCCACACTTCGGGTTCTGAGTTTTAAAAAACAAAAGAACTTTGCATGCTCCAACAAATAACAGTTCGAGAAATGCTTAAGGCTAAGATATGAATTAAATGAATTTACGAACTCAATAAAAAAAAATATCAATGAAGAGAACACCTCTGAATACGAAAAATCAAAATTTTCATTCAATATGTTTTTCAAGATCTAGATTACAATCCGTTTCAGGTATTTATATAAACAAAAATTGCCCCATCGATCTCTGGAAAAAATTAATTAAAACGATAATGGTATATCATGGCCTTCAAAGGTTAAGGTGGCCACTGCTTGAGCTATTTAGGGCAAGCCAGTAAAACTGTGCTTAATCCTCAAGTCTTGAAGGGTCAAGATGGCCACCGCTACATTGTGATTCAGGCGGTGAAATGATTATAATCTAACATACTCCCTCTTAATCATTTCAAAACAAAACAAACTGAAACATGCAATACAAGATTGTTGTTAACAATGCATTACAACTTACAGACCCCAATATTATCCCTATGAATTTAAAAAAAATCATTTCCCAAAGGATTTGTGAATATGTCTGCAAATTATTCTTCAGACCTGCAGAACTGAACAAAAATTTATTTACCATTTACTATCTCTCGAATGAAATGATACCTCATATCAATATGCTTACTCTGCTTGTGAAAAAAATGATTCTTTGACAGTGCAATGGCCGATTTATTATCACAGACAATCTAAGTTGCACCATTCTGCTCATGCAATAATTCATTCAAGATTCTTCTCATCCATACAATTTGACATGCAGTTGTTGCTATTGCAACATACTCTGCCTCAGCAGAAGATAAAGTCACTGTGGGTTTTTTCTTTGATGCCCATGCCACTGCTCCATATCTAAGACTAAACACATAACCAGATGTTTTTTTCCTTTCATCAATGGAACCTACAAAATCACTATCAGTATATCCGATTAGCTCAAAGTTCAAGTTTGATGTGTATCGGATACCAAAATCAGGTGTTCCAACAATGTATTTCAGGATCCTCTTTCCTGCTTGCCAATGAGTACTCTTCAGAGTCTCCATGAATCTGGAAATTAAACTTACATCAAACATAATACCAATTATGGTTTTTGTTAAATACATAAGGCTTCCAACCAACTTCTTATAATTTTCCAAGATGATATAATAAATTGTCATGCATATAATAGTATGAATGTTGATTTATGTGAGTTAATGCATCATATACTTATTTAAATTAATCATCCCTAGCATATTGTTCAGGATAACTTTCATGTGCTAAAGGATTATACCTGAGTATTGTACATGCATTAATTATTGGTCTTGATAACATGTCTGCAACCTTGTTATGAATACCCTTCTTATACTTGATTACCAGATGAAAATGTTGTAGAAAACCCATCCACCTGAAGTGTCGTGACTGTTGTAGCTTGGTTTGTGACTGCAAATACTATAATGGTTGTTGATCTGTATGAATTATTGTGTCCTTTCCCATTAAGTAATGCTTCCATTTATTTACACTTTGCACCAATGCATGCAATTCCTTATCATATGTTGGATAATTCATCATAACTTGAGTGAAAGTATCAAAATGATAACATATAGGTTTATATCGTCGCATCAAGACTACGCCCATGGCATATCTTCTTGCATCGATTTGAATTTCAAATGGTTATTGTAGATGTGACAATGCTAGAACTGGTGTGGTGTTTATCTTCTCCTTCAATGTCTCGAAGGATTTATGCTACTTGTCTCCCCATTGAAAGACATGTTTAGCACTCACTAATTCCTATAGAGGTGTTTCTATGTATGAGAAATTAGCAATGAATTTCCTCCAGTACTGTATTTCTCCTAAGTAGCTTCTAACTTTGGTGGCAATAGTTGGCTTGGGCCATTTCACAATGACTTCTAATTTTGCAGGATCCATTTCCAGCTGACCATTCCCTACAATGTAACCCAGATATACCAGAGAAGTTTTTTCGAAATTCACACTTGGACATTTTAACATACAACTTCTTCTTCTCGAAAGGTTCAAAAACTTTCCTCACATGCATTATATGATCTTCCATGTTTGACTAAAGATCAATATGTCATCTAAATAGAAATTAAAAAAAATCATCTATGTAAGATTTGAACACATCATTCATCACTCTCATAAACATTGTTGGTGTGTTACATAACTCAAATGGCATAACCAACCATTTGAACAAGCCTTGCTTGGTCTTAAAAGCAGTTTTCCATATGTCACCTTCTACAATTTTGATTTGATGATAACCACTTCTCAAGTCCAACTTAGTGAAATACACAACA
The DNA here is from genome assembly GCA_009831015.1 of Picea engelmannii. Taxonomy (NCBI): domain Eukaryota; kingdom Viridiplantae; phylum Streptophyta; class Pinopsida; order Pinales; family Pinaceae; genus Picea; species Picea engelmannii. The sequence goes on from ML795654.1 coordinate 12,216, forward strand.
TTCTTTAGTTGATCTAATAGATAATCTATTCTTGGAAGAGGATAATGGTTATTTATTGTGATCTTGTTCAGGGATCGGAAATCAATACACATCCTCCACGTGCCATATTTCTTCGGAACTAATACAATAGGAGAACCACACAGATATGAGCTTAGTCTGATGATTCCTTTGTTGAGCAGCTTCTGAACTTGGTTCTTGATTTCTACATTCTCTATTACCAATGACCTGTAAATTCCAATGTTTGGAAGAGGAGCATCCTGCTACAAATATATTTCATGTTCAACCTCTCTTTTAGGAGGCAACCCAGTAGGTTCCTGAAACAACTCATCATAATTATATATGATGTTGATCAATTACTTCTTATGATTTGGATCAGAACCTACTAAAGCATCTGTTATATCTTCTTCTTTATGTTTCACTATCACGAGAACAAAATATTTACTTGCACTCACGAATCTCTTTATTTGTCCTATGCTCACTAAAGAAACATTAGTTTTGATGTGATGAACTCTTACAATATATACAATCCCATCCTTCAGAAGATGATATTTGTTTTCTTCTCGATAGAACACATCCTTCCTATCAAATATATATGGACTACCCAAGACAATGCCACAAATGTCAAGAGGCACAACATCTAACTCGACCTCATCAAAGAAATTAACTAAAATTGCAAACCTGATCTTACATTGTTTTGCCACTTGCAACTTAGCATCATCACACAACCAACCTAATGGATATGGATTTTTGTGAGTAGTCATCTTCAATCCCATCTTCTTAACAATTGCTTCAGATATTTTATTTACTTGAGATCCATTGTCAAATAAAGTATCAACCTTTGTATGCTTGACTATAACTCTGACATGAAAAATCTCTCTTTTTTTCTTATGATCAATATCACTTTCTGTCTTGGCAGATTGAACTGAAGAGTTTGATTTGATATATGATATATATTTTCTTCATGTTATCACATGATAATTTTTTTTATGAATTTGGTAAAAATTTAGCATTTGGGGCAAAAATCTACAAAGTTTGGCAAATACAAATTTGTCTTTTAAACCCAATTTTGGCTCTCGGTTCTCTACATAGAATAAATTTTTTTGGCTCTCAGGTCTCTACATAGAGTTTGAATAAATTTGTTTATTAAAAAAGTGTAGAGTTTGAATAATTTTTTTTTGGCTCTCAGGCCTCTACATAGAGTTTGAATAATTTTTTATTATTCAAGTCAGGGCACCTCAACATAATGAGTCACAGTAGAGGAAGCGTTCACCTCAACACAATGAGTCAATGTTCACTTTGAGAAATTTTTCCTCAAACACCAAGTCACAAGGCCAAATCTTTAAATGACACCTCAATACAATGAGTCACCCTAGAGGCAACGTTCACCAAGTCACAACACCTCAACATAATGAGTCACACTAGAGGCAACGTTCACCAAATCACAAGGCCAAATATTTAACCATCCAAGTCACAACACCTCAACACAATGAGTCACACTAGAGGCAACGTTCACTTTGAGAACTTTGACCTCAAGCGACGAGTCACAAGGCCAAATATTTAACCATCCAAGTCATGACACATCAACACAATGAGTCACACTAGAGGAAGCATTCACTTTGGCCTCAAGTGCCAAGTCTCAAGGAGGAGCCCAAAAAGTATTTGTTTATGCACAACATCTCGCTAATGTTGTCATCCATTGGATTATATAAAGGATAAGACATCAACTCACCTAAGCAATGTGGTATAATATTTTCCCCAACAACTATTGTGGTCATCAACGTGACTTGAACCTACAAAACCACATGTCCAAGTGTTAACAAATGAATTTATTTCCACGTGTGCTATCGAATGTCACCCTGAGCACCACATGTCAAAGAAAACACTCATGATTTCATCCAAATGTCGAAGCACCAAACCCTAATCGAGAGCGCCATATCAAATGCACACCAAAGGTAATTAGTTTGAATGCAACTAGAACTTCAATTTGTTGAAATTGAAGCTTCGAGGATGTCCTCCCTTCCCCTTAGTGTAGGATCGAATATTATAATGCCTACAAACACAACATATTCATCCAATGTATCCAGCTCAATGTTCTTTGGCAAAACTTCTTCTCTCCAGGGAAATTATGTGGTTCATACACCTCTCATAATCCAAAATACTTTTCTTACTATTATGTAGATGTGAAGAAAATCAATATTGGGGGTCAAATCTTCCCTATTCCTTCCCAAGTTTTTCATGATAGAAATAGATAAGGAGGCACTGCAATGGATAGTGGCACCTATGTTGTTCTCCTTGCCACACCCTCCTACCAAGTTCTCAACGTGAGTTTAAGTTCAAATGTGTGTTATCCTCGGATGCCAAAACCTCCGATCATGGTCAGTAAAGTTGGTTAGATGCCTTGCTTTAATATTTCTGGTACTAGGGTACATCAACTTCAGTTTTCCAATTTGATTTTTCATTTCAGAGGAGGGGCGAAGCTCAACATTCCATGGAAGAATCTATTTGTTACAATGGATCTATATTTACTAGAGAATGAGTCTTCCTATTTATTGCATGGTTGGAATGAAATCCCCTAATAACGTGTCCATCATCAACAACTATGCCCAACAAAATTTTCATTTTCAGTATGATTTGAATAATAATCGATTGAGATTTGTTAGAAGAAATTGCACATCTCAAGTTGTAAATGAAGGAAGAAATGAGCACAAACACACACAAATAAAGGAGCTAGTTGCATTGAATAGCACGATAAGAGATGTCAAATTCTATAGGTTGTGTGGTGAGCCCGGTCATAGATAATTTAAATTTCCAAACTTGAATTCAACATTCAAGATTGATGTTTTATGTTGAATATGCAACGATGGTGGACATCCAAAATTGATTTCCCAATGAAAGGGTCATCATACTATTATAATTTGGCTCTCTGATGATCAGAATTTCTGGGAGGACATTGAAGATGGTCTGCGTGTAGGTTTGCAGTAGTTTGTGTTGGATATGCAGTTTTTTATTTAGTTAGTATCTCAAGGGTGCTACTTTTCAAGATGCATGCACCAAGTAATTAATCCCTCTCTAGATTGGAAGGGATAGCTTCCGATCCTAAAGTTTGTTTGTGGTTACCTCCATGGTTTTCCTCCCAAAACTAGGAAAATTAGGGAGTGATAACACTTCTTATGGCCATGATCTTGGATTCATCTCTAGAATCTGACCCTAGATCCTGATGAGCTGATGCAACAGTCTTTTGATTCCCTTTATCCTTGGATTTATTCGGTCATAATTATGCATGCAACTTCAAATTACACAGTGATTCCTCATGTCCCTTTTTCTTACAGTGGGAACATGTAGGTCTTCCCTCATCTTGCATCATTGTGGTTGATCTCTTACTCTTCTATTTGCCTTTCATATTCTTCTCGTACATGAATGGATTATTATCTTCGCTTGCATGCTTACCCTTACTAGCCTCTAAATGTGTATCTTGTATTGACACCTTGTTGATGTTAGTAGGGCTAAACATTAGAATAGTGTGAAGAAGATATGAGTGCATGCCACCAATGTACTTTAGAAGAGTTTTGTGAGTATACAATGTAATTCCTAGGGATAATGCCTTCTTTTTGAATTCCTTTGTATATGCTTGGATATTCTGGCCTTTACCCTACCTTAGATGCTACCACTCGATCATTGTTGTATGTGTATGTGCCAGTGGATAGAATTTTTTTCTTATTGTCTTAGTAAACTTATCCCAAGAAGAGATTATTTTACCCTTTTGAACTATATCAACTTGCATCTTACTCTCCCACCATATTAAGGCAGTGCCACTTAGTTGAAGAGAAGCTAACTGTATTTTTGCAACCTCATCCATAATTCTTTGAACCCCGCAATATACCTCTACATGCTTGATCCAATTGTCCAATTTCTTAGAATTCAATTCTCCATCATAGGTCAGAAACTCAAACTAATTTCACCACATTATCAATATATTTTGGCTCCTTTTCGGGTGTTTTGCGAGCAACATAGGTCTCTTTCCAACTGATTTTATTTCCTCGAGATGCGAGTGATGATCATAAGAGGATAATTCCCTTTCCACCATTTTGGCTTCATTGAAATCAAGGGCCAAATTGTTCGTATTATCTTGTTTGACAAACATACCTATAGAAGGGATCAAGGCTTCCATATAATATTCAATGGCTAAGGACTAAGTGGCAGTTGTATCATTAGTAAATTTAGTTAAGACATTGAGAAACATCTGGTTGAAATATTTTACTTTTTCTCCCTTATCCATCTTAATGTCTCATAACTCCTTCTACAAAGATGCAATTGTTTTCCTTTCCCCGAATTTTTTAATAAAAACCCTCTCAAAATCATCCCAACTAGTTACAGAACTGGGTGGCACAATAAAATACCATGTAGATGCTCTACCCGAGAAGGTGTAAGGAAATATTCTACAGACCATGTCTTCATGCTAGATATTCAAAAGGTGAGTAGCTAAGAAGAATTTGTTTAAATGGTCTTCTGGCGACCCAGATTTGTCTGGATCGAATTTTGGAAGGATCTTGTCTAATTTCCTAGGCAATTCATGTAATGGTCCAGCTAAATTTAAGGCACCTTGGGACATCCACCATGTGATTACTATCATTTGATCTCTATGTTCACCCATGATCTTTTCTAAATTTATTTTTAGGTTTTCACTTTCAAGGTTATCCTCGGGTTCGACAAGGTATGTGTGACTCGACTTAAGGGTACCGAACTTCTTGTAAAGCAGTTTCAATAAGATCGTCTATGGAGTCGACATAAATATTGGTATGTATATTAGGTCTTTTCACACGTGTTTCTTTCCTTCTCGAAAGCTCAGAGGATGTTGGAAACTTACCAAGTAGCTTTGCGTAAGAACGTGTAATACGGCGAGTTTCAGAGAACTCTTCTTGTGGTACTCAGTACCAAGTCTATGAATATGTTTTAGGAGTACTCGAGGCACTTCCCAAATTGGGATTCTAGTCTTCACATGCAATTTCTTGTTCATAATCAATACGAGGGAACATAGTGGGATTAGGGTTATTTTATGAACACTCATTTCGGTTGTGTATCTTGTTTATGTAATCCATAAAAATTCCCTCCTAGTGCCAATTCTATTGACAGGGAAGAATTCCCTCGACAACGGTAAGGGTTACTCCCCAGTACATGGTCCCAACTAGACTATCCAATTTTTTGTTTAGGAGACCCATCAAGAATTTGTCCCATCTGCCATTGCTATTTTTTGGGGTTTTACTGGTTGCGGTCTGCTCTACCGATGAATATGGATGATGAATGGGTATGCAATGCAAAGATGTAGATGAAGACTATCTATTGAAATCAAACTAATCTATTGCTAATCTATCCTACCCTATCCTATATATGATCATACTAAAGTAACCAGGTGAGATGTAAATGAAATTGAACTCTGCATAAGACCCCCACACAGGTAACTGAAACAAAAATGAAGAATCGAAAACAAGTGCATACATACATATAACCAGAATAGTCTAAATTATATTTCTGCATACATTAACAACCCAACAATATCAGTACTTAAAGATATGTGAAAGAATAATAAAAATTGTAGAAAAATATAGAGTGCATAAGATCAATCCATAGGAAAACAAGCATTCTTACAATCCATGTAAACAACATAGATCCCACTTGAAATAGTTCATAGCAAAGCCAACTTCACACATAGATTATTCTTTCTTATAGAAAATAGGCCCCGAGGGCTTCTCAATACTCATTAATAGAGTACAAGTTCTTGAATTAGTTATTGGTTCTATATGAGGGATTCTCAATACTCATTAATAGAGTACAAGTTCTTGAATTAGTTCTTGGTTCTATATAGTGCTTGAGGATCCCCTTACAAAATGGGCACATTCCCTCTTTTATGCAATAATATGTAACTCATGAGTGACCCTTTGTATTCTTCTTAAAGAAGTTGTTACAAAAACTATTATGTTTCATTTTTCCTAGCGACAAGTGTACAATAAAGACAAAATTGAATTTGGTTGAGAAAAAAACAAAATAAGTGGTAGGTAATAGCAATTTTTTTATTTCTATTTTGTCTTTATTCAAGAACTTTTTCCTTTGAGGTATGTTGTCCACACTTCTAGCTGATCATACAAAGATCTAATTCTACGGTAAGCTAGTTCTTTCAGTGTTCATTATGCATAGCTATGTTGTCTTCAAGGGTGCTCATATCTTTTAACAATGTTGCCATGAATGCTTGTATCATGGTATTCAATTTGATAAGTTATAGGAGATGTTTCTCTATAAGATCTGTAGTAATTATGGTGGAATCTCTGACAATCGATCTTCTATGATTTGTGTTATTGTGCACCTTGTCTACTAGCTCTTCCATGAACAAATTCTTACCAATCTCATCTAATTGAGGTAGTCGGCTCCCTTTAATTAACTCATGCGCGACCTTGTGTAGTTTAGAGCATACGGCCATTAATTTGGTGACCTCTTTATATGTTCTTTTCTCATCTTGTTGGAAGCATTCTAGTGAATACAAATTTGTCTTCCTCTCTAAGGTTGATGGTCTATATATCTTAGGTGGTGCATTGAGATTCTCTACAATCCACTTGTCAATATCGTTGATGCCTTCTCGGATCATGTTGAATTGAGAAAGTTTTACTTGTATTTGACTATTTTTCTCTATAATTGTGGCAACTGCTTGTTGGAAGAGGTGTAATAAGTGAGCATACATATCTATAATGGCCTCTTCTAGTTCTTTCCTAACTTTCTCAGCACTGGCTTTGAAACTTTTCATATTGTTTTCATCGACTTTTACTTGCTGAATTCTTTCTTCTAGTTCCATGATTATTTCCTCTTTTTCCTGATTTTATTGGCACAACCTCCTAATATTGTCTTTATTGGCACTCATGAATGTGGTGCCAGCTGTAGCGGAAAATATGGGATTTTCCCTAATATCTCCTGTTATAGGAACTTGTGCGAGGACCGATATTGGAATCCCTTGAGTTGTTGGCACTTTCCTTACTTTTTCTTGCACAATATTCCCAGTTTTGATGTCATAAGTGAAGCTTCTCAATTTCGAGACTTCACTTGGCTAAAATGGAGCTCAAAGCCCCAGTCCTAGATTATCGAATGGTGCCTCTATGAAAGTGTATGATGTTGATACTTCTTGGATATTAATATCCATTGGTTGAGTTCCATAGTTTCTCTTCTCAACACCTTTCTTTCGTTTGTCTTCATTAGCCACTTTATCCACTGCTTCTTTGGCTACATTTTTTGTAGCTTCTCTAGATTTTGTTGCTACCTTTTCTTTGGCCTATTTCCATTTGATCTCCTTTCTTGTTGTTTCTTTTACTTCTGCCTCAACCTTGTCTTTCTCTTCTTCAAGATTTTTCTTTTTCTTAGCAGCGCCATTTCTTTTCTTGTAGACTTTTTATTTTCCTCTTCTTTTCTTATCCGTCGGTGTTTCTTCTTCTCCTTTTTCCAATCCCAAGTGTACAGAGGTAGAAGTGCAAGATGATCTTCTTGATGCTCCTTCTGCAGCTTTTTTTCAGGCTTCTTCTTTTTCTCTTTCTTCTTTCACAATCCTCCCTATAGGTTGACCTCATCTCTGTAAGATAACATCATCGTCGACTTGTGTCTTTCGATGCACTTCTTCTTCATCCCAAATATTTTTCGTGTACTCCCTAGGAAAACCTACTTTATTGAAATGGTATTTCACGACTCCTTTAGGGCCATGTATTCTAAATCTTTCCTCTCAAAAATGACATGAAAGCAACATGTCTACTTCATCTTGTTCTTTCTTGGTGTTGGAAAATGAGTAGAGCCCAATGTATAGTGGAAGTGGAGGCCATAATGTTTTTTTCTCCCGGTAGAGTACTCCTCCCACTCCATAGATTATTGTGTGATATGTTACTTCTTGGAGTACTAGTTTATCTAGTATAAATTGGGGGAGAAGATGGAGGGGTTTAGTGGAACTATACACTATGATATAAGTACCATGCTCCATAAGGTACCAGTCTCCAATCCTCTTTATGACCGTGATATATTTGTCAGTCATACATGGAGATGTCTTACAGAATATAAATTCATACATATGGGACAAGAAAATTTCAAATATATTCTAATATTATGTTCTGTATTTTTTCTCCTAAAGCACTTTGCAGTAAACATGAATGGGATCGTTAGAGGGTTTCCATTTCCATCCCATGTTTAGGTAATAGTGGAAAATGTGCGTGATATATAAGAGGTAGGAAGACATGTAGAAACTTGGAAAAGTTCCTAGTTGAGCTTCTACCACTACAGTTATAGTGACCATTAGGTTAGTTGACACGATGTCATCCCAATTGAATGAAAGTCCTTCATCTGCACAGTAATAGATTAGCGGCATGTAAGACAAGGGGAAATGAGAAGCACCTGGTTCCCCATATATCCTGCACAAGATGGTGACCATATACTAATAAGGCTTCCTTAGAGTGCTCGTGGGGTACCCTCCCTTGGGTCTATGCTTGAATTTATTTTCTTCCTTGTACCATTTGAGGAACATGTATTTGGGTGTGTATTCAAACTCATCGAAAAGTTTTTTGTCCAAATTTTTAATCCCCTTCTCAATGTGATAGCATATTTCTAGGTATTTTGTTTGAAATGATGCTATGGGTTCTTTCCTGGTGTTATAGATGTATATGTCTTTCAAATCTATATTTTTTAGGATCCATGTGATGGAATATGCACAAGGGAATACATAATCATGAGCTTCTACCCTAAATATTCTAGACTTTCTGGTGTTCTTGAAGATTTGTAATTCATCATGATCCTCAACGTCGATGGAGATGTTTTACTTTTTGAACATATGGTATACATTTCCCCCTTTGATTATTTATCCTTCCTTTTCTATAAGTCCAAAGGTGTCATCATACATATATCCAACCACTTCTAGTTCATCTTCATCTTGTCAGTTGCTAGCAGAGGCCTTGGCGTTTGGCACTTTACTCATTACCTTTTTCTTAGGAGATATGCTTGAACCTGTCAAGAAAATGTAGGATCAATATGAACGTAAAGTTATAAATGGAATCAAGACTTATCTATTATATTCAAGGACCTGAGGATTCACTTGAGATTATGTTGGGTGGGAGGTGATGAACCGAAGATGATAAAATGATAGAAGGTATGGTGAGAAATACGGTGAAGATCGGGGAAGAAAATAACTCAAAACGTGCTCAAAAGATAAAATCAAAGGGTTTGATGTTAACTCCTCCGATGTAAATATTAGGATTTGTTAACAAATGATCTGATATCAATCGAGGGTGTTGGTGCTAAGGGCTCCAAAAATAATCGATAGAGTTGCTAAGAAGTTTGTTGAGCTAAGGATTAAGGCACTAAATAAAATGGAAGAAGTTGAGATCAACTCCTTCGATGTGAATCAGAGGAGTTGTTAACAAGTGTTTTGATTTACATCACCATAGTTAACTTGAAATTCCTCGATATATCATCAGTGAAGTTGACGTGGAAGTCACCAAATAAGGTGAGGGGGTCGGTGAAGTCAACACTTACTCCTCTGCCGCATCGAAGGATTTAATATGAACTCCTCTGATACGTCGAAGCATTTGATATGAAATGATCCGATTAACTTTTGAAAATTGAAGAAATTGGGGTCAGATTCCCTAATGTTAATTAGTGAAGGCGGAGGTAACCCTTTTACGATTTATGCTTGAGTGTGGGGTTTAACCCAAGTATTATAAATCCTTTGTTTGGGAGAGGGAGAAACGAACTTACAAACATCGTCATTGTTCGTTTGGGTAGGACACAAGAGCTGGAGAGAATGGTTTAGGGTCGAGGACATGAAATGGTCGTTGGTGATTCTCGACATCACAAGACCGAGACGAGGTAAAGGTGATGTGTTTAACTTGAAGGGGACCACAAAGACATTGAAACTTTACCAGTGAAAACAACATAATATTTAAAACATGGGTAGAGGTGGAGGATTTCATTGTAATGGTTATGTGGGGAGAGTCAGGGTTTCTAGTGAAAAGAAGAGATATATATAAACAGTCATAACCCTTGTTGGGTATGTGTTATATTCTTTGCATGTGTGTGTGTGGGCGCGTCATATATGACAACTGAGTCTGACGATCCCTCTAGTAGTTTTCTTTGTGTCGTTTGCGTTAGGCACTTTCCTAGGGAGGTCCCAGGGGGGGCAGGTATGCCCCCCCTTGGTTACGCGCAGCACGTCGGCCCAATTTTTTTTTTTGGCAGTTTTTGCTAATTTTAGCGGTTTTGTAAATTAATCCTAAATTAAGGGATTAGGGTTTTGGTATCTACGAAATACCTAAAAACATTTTATATATATTGTATGGTGAATGGTGAAATTCGATATAATGAATATAAGAAAGGTTTTCCCGGTTGAGGGTTTCCGGTATAAAATCTTCGTGTACTCTGTGTATGAGCCATTGATTAAATTTTGTTTTTCTTAAGAATCTATATGCATTGCTTTACTTCATAGGTTTAAAACTTACAAGCCTAACCCTAACATCGAGGGTGTTTACATGTGTCTGCTATATGACACGTGGAGAGTGTTTAGTAGTATGTAACTCAAGTATCTTCCACTTGGTGTGTTTCTCGTTGTCTTGGCAGTGATTGAAATGACAAAGGGCCAAGTACGATCCCTATTTATAAGATTTTGGGTGATTTTGTGCATTAAATGTGGGTAGGTGTTATTTAAAAATTGACGAAGTTGAGGTTAGGTCCTCTGATTTACATCAGAGGACTTTGTGGGAAGTCCTCTAATGTACACCGTAGAAATTATCACAAAGTGTGTCTAAGTCTATTGGACTCGATGGAGACAACTCCTCCGATGAAATAGAAAGAGTTGTTGCTAAATCCTTTGATTTCATCGGAGGAGTTACAAGTAACTTGGGCGATGGGAAAGACTGTCGGAGGGAAGGGTAAGAACTCATTTAAATATTATCGGCCGAGTTGGGAGGAAATCCTTCGATGTATCGGAGGAGTTGAATGTGACTTCTTTGATGTATATCAGAGGAGTTTCGATAAAATTTGTCGAAATTTAAAGACTTGTCTTGAAAGAAATTTTAAGTGTTTTCTTTTTTAGAAATGTAAATTGAGGGAAGTGAAATTTGAAGGATGAGCTTGAGATCTAAGTAAATAAATTGTTGGAAGAGCTTATCAAGGTCAAAAAATGTAAGGGGCTCCATTTCTTGGGTAGGTGTTATTTAAAAATCGACGAAGTTGAGGTTAAGTCCGCCTATTTACATCAAAGGACTTCAGACTTCATGGGAAGTCCTCTTATGTACATTGAATAACTTAGCACAAAGTGTGTTTAAGTCTATCAGAGTGGATGGAGATATATCCTCTGATGAAATCAGAAGAGTTGACACAAACTCCTTTGATTTCATTGGAAGAGTTACAAGTAACTTGGGCGATGGGAAAGCTCATTGGAGGGAAGGGTAAGAACTCATTTAAATCTTATCGGTGGGGTTGGGAGGAACTCATTCGATGTATTAGATGAGTTGAAGATAACTCTCCTCTAATGTACATTGGAGGATTTTCGATTAACTTTGTCGAAATTTAAAGACTTCTCTTGAAAGAAATTTAAGTGTTTTCTTTTTTAGAAATGTAAATTGAGGGAAGTGAAATTTGAAGGATGAGCTTGAGATCTAAGTAAATAAATTGTTGGAAGAGATTATCAAAGTCAAAAAATGTAAGGGGCTCCATTTCTTGAAAGAAATTTAGAAATGGATTATAAGAACAATGGAGGGTTGTAGTGCCTGGCACAACAACCCTATGATTGGAAATTTATAATTGGTTGAGAAGATTATTGGTTACTCCAACCTAGTTTGAGTGGATTAAGGGTCTGGGGTTCTATCAGACCAATGAGGGGAACTTGTGCTCAGATTGTGCCTGGGTCCATATAATTTATTTTGGGCCTATTACATGATGCCATTGTCAAGTGTGGTTACGATCACCAAGGAATGAAGGTGGTAGTAAAATCCTTATAGAGAGGGGTGCCACTATCAAGTGTGGGTTGGGGTGGTAGTAAGACCCATGCACACCATAACATGATGGGGTTTAGGATTGTTGCAAGTCCATGAGTCTCTCCAACACATTGAATTTAATCAACCAAAAATTTGATATGTGATAGTCCTTGGGGATTGTGTGAATTACTTGTAGAGGATGTCATTGTTGAGTGTGGTTGTGATCATTAAGGACTAGACTAATAGTAAGATCCTTGCACCAAATAGCCCTATGGGGTATGGGAATATGTTATCTACAATGAGAATTTATGTGTGTCCTAAATTTCTTCATCTTATTGAACTTGGGCTCTACTCGGGGGACAATACCTATGAGGGTGGTTCCCAGTTATTTTGAAAAAAATTGACCCTTGATGTGATTCTCCCCTTATTGATCCAAGATTGATTGGTGGGATGTAAAGTGCCCCTAACTCAACACTTGGACTTCTATGAACTAAAGGTTACAAGTACTTCTTACTACATTTTAATTGCATATTACTAGTTAAGTTGATTCAATAGCATAGTTAATATGCTTCATATATTAAGCATATATGCTTAATATATGTTTCATTCTATATGTTTGTTGCATTTAATATATGTATTTTAGTGGTTTAGATATGGTTACACCTTTAAAAAATAACAAAAACGCATCAATTACCTATGCATACCATTTAAATAATTTTTTTATATTAAATCAACTAATCAAAGTAATAAAAAAACCATTAATTATGATATGCATGCCCTTTGCTTAAAAAACATTGGTATTTTATGTGGAGCCGACCTCATTAAAAAACATTGGTATTTTATGTAGAGCCGACCTCATTAAAACAACAAAAATTTAGTGAAAACACCACTTGGCACTTCTTATAAATAAATAAGTATCGAGTTAACTTAATGTTGTGAAGAAAACGTGCTCATTGCTCTCCACATTTGGAATTCACTACCCTATTTAGGAGACTTTGGAGACTTCTAATCTCAGTGCTTACAATTTTACAACCCTCAGATTTCGGATTTTTCAAATCTCTGGGCTTATAATTTTACAGCCCTACTAAGAAGCTACTTATTGCTGGTTCTGTTATTTAGTTTGATAATTTATCAAAGTATTCTTCTTCCTATAGATTTTCTGATATGGCGATTGACGAGAATCATATTAGTTTGAGACCTGGTGGAGGAATCACACGTCCTATTAAAACTGGCAGCCTCCCTTCATTTCGTTCTGCGCCATTGCAGCCGTCTAATCGTCCTTCTGCACCTTTCAACTCTTCTCATCAGCCTTCTGCTCCCTTGCAGTCTTCTAATCGTCCTTTGAAATCTTCTCAGCAGCCCTCGATACCGTTGCAGTCTTCTCATCGGCCCACTGTATCTTTGCAGTCTTCTCATCAACGTTCTGAACCATTACAATCATCTAGTCAGGCTCTATCTAAAAACTCTCAGCCAATTATTGCAGGTGTTGACCTTCAAGCCCAGGTATAATGTTATTCCTTTTTTTCCTAACCATAGTTGATTGTTTTTAAAAAAACATGTAAGGCCTGAATATTTTGGTAGGCAACGCAGGGAGGAGCCAATTACTGCAGGGCAAGCCATATCCACTATTGACCTCCAAACCAAGGTATAATGTTATTTTTCTTTTCCAAGCCACAGTTGAAATGTTTTAAAAGAAAATGTCTGAACGCCTTAATGTTTTGGCAGGCAACGCCTGAACCAATTACTGCAAGGCCATCAATTGCTAGTGTTGACTTTGAAACCCAGGTATAATGTTATTCCTTGTTTTTTCCCAAACAGCAGTTGAATTGTATTGTTTTTCAAATGTCTCAATGCCTTGATATTTTGGCAGTCAACGCTGGGAGTTATCAGATACTCTCGTGATAAGTTATTGCAACTTGAACACCAGGTGAGATCAGATATCCCAATTGCTGATGAAGATTTATTTTGTAATATCAAGATTCCAATTCCTTGACTTGCAAATCATACTTATAACTATCTTTATTTTTTTTTCTGATGCAGCCTGTCCAAAGCGCTACCTTTCGCAGCGTCATTAAAAACGTGCCCGACTTTCTCAGAAGGGATGTGGGACAATACTCGAATCTAAACGTATGAATAGATAATTTCCATGTTTATATTCAGTTTTTAAAGTTCTAA
>ML795654.1:28525-38588 GCA_009831015.1 Picea engelmannii
ATCAAAATTTTACTTACAATGTAATAGATATCAGAATTTTAGATGGACAAAGTCTCAATGAAAATACCAAATTACATGAGTTTAAAGATTGAATTATGAATAATTATCAGAAAAATTCAAGTTGTTACTTTATAATTTGGCACTCCATTCTTCATGGGTTCTAGTTACCAATGATAACCTCTTGTTGTATCCTCCTACTTGGACAGTGTGTTGTATGCCAAGCCATCGCACTGATTGAAGTAATAAATGTAAAAAATAAGTCAATATTATAAAAAAATTCCAAAATATCAACACAAAAATACATCAACTACCTCACAAATGCAATGGAGCACCGCATGATGGAAAGGATATTGAACTTCCAGAGTAAGAACTTGACCAACTTCAACACTTTTTACATATAGTAAGATCCTTTCCTGTCCCATTCAAAATTTCAATATTATTTTTTTTTCATCGGCATCTTGCTTACAAGAGAAACTTATATACATACAATTAATCCATAAACTTATATGTGAAAAAACCATTCATCTTTTGTCATTCTATAAAAATTTGGTTTGCTTTTTCACGCAACATGTCATTTCTGTTTTTTCTCTAGCATGGATGTATGTTTGATAACTACTCAATTTATGAAGGTTAGTATCATCCATATAATATCCACTTGCTATAAAATGCGACGAAATCATCGCTTGGAGATTTAGTATTTTTTCTCATTTAAATAATGCATATCCATATTTTATAGTGCAGTCCAAAATAATCATCGACTTGTAAAATTATGAAAGGATGTGATGATAAAATGTTTAATACTTAAGAGCACAATTGCCATCTTTTTCACTATTTCAATTGTTTGCCAAGCCCATTCCAGTTTTCATGTTTCTATAAGTTTCAAATATAACCTTCATAAATGATTATCATCCAGCGTTGCCTTTTTTGTTGCCACTTCCCATTAGCAATGTATTCATATGTTTTATTCTTGTGCTTCTGATGATAAAATATATTGCGTTTCTATAAGGAGAAAATGATAAATGCATTCATATGATTTAACGTCAATACATGAGGAAAAGAGCCAGCGAAATATTCATTGAAAGGGGATAATGAGCCAAGAGGGATGGACCGTCACTTCTCATTTCTCCATGGTTATAAGAAGGTGAACCAATACTAAATAAATAAGAAGAATCATTTATAATTATTCACATGAAGGGAGCAGAAACAGAACACAGACAAATAACCCACAACGAAATTCTATTGATTGATTACAAAATGTTTACATATGCCTCTATAAATAGAGGTCTTTAGAAAACTCTCGAGTGTCTAGAAGGTTCTCGGAGTGTCAATGGATTGTCAGAGGATATGGCGGAAGAGCTCCCTCGAGGTTGGAGGAAGATTCGGGTTAGGTATAAATTAATTTTTTCCAACATCACAGACTAGGTATTCCCTCCTCTAGAAGAAAGTAGTAGAATGACATTGACATGTATTAGTGATCTGCAATTCAGATATGAAAAACACACATAAAAATAAATTCGCAATGAAGAACAAAAATTAGATAGCGTGGAGCAGAGGAAATAGAATATACATGAAAATGGAGAAGAAGAATTAGAATAAAAAATAACCATCACGTTTTCTTGAGTGATAGAGGAGTGCATTCTATAAGCAGGGTGACTTTTCCCTTCTCGTTATTAGTTGATTACAATAGAAATTGCAACAACTAACTAAATCCTTACAATAATAATTACTAAAAGTGCATTAAATGCTTGAAACTAACTACAACACTAACTACTATACTAATTAACGAGCGCCCCCTCATCTTGAGTGGCCAAGGAAGTGGGGTGCACTTCCTGGTGGCCCAATTCCTCCTTGTTTAGATCTGGAAGCATCCCTACTTCTGCCACCAAATGAGGGACATTGTGTTGCAAATGATGTTGGCGTTTGAATTGGTACTTATCCAACAATAGCCACACATGATCTCCTAATTGAAAGAACAATGATCTTCTTATAATTCCTTTGTTTCACAGGGTATTGGGCTAGTCTTAAGGCGGTTTCTTCCTCAGTATAGCGCTAAGTCAACATATGGGTAAAACATTGAGCTAACTGATGTTCTTGTTGGTGATGTGTCGATCCAGAAGGATCAAGGGTCTCTAAATGGAATTTCATCAAATGACCTCCCTGTTTAAGTACCTCCCCACTTGCGAACTGTAATGCATCCTTTTTAATATCAAAGGGTTGATTCCTATCTGGAAAACAAAGTACTTGTGTAGAGTATAATGTGGGTGGAAGCTGAGTGAAGTGGTGCCCAACCTTTCGCAAAAAAATCTTGAGGTCATGGGAATTAGAGTGTGTTGTCCATTGTACCAAAACCTATACCCAAGATGGATTTGATCGACCCCCTTTTGTGTCCAGTATGAGTCCCAAATGCAGAATTTATGTGTGTCCCACATATGATTTCTTTACCTGAAGTGTATGTGCTCGTAGTAGCTCGAGGATTCTCGAACGTGCTGAAGATGTTCTACCTAAGAGTTAATGAAGACCAGGATATCATCAAGATAAATGATCACACAATTACCCAAATGACTTGTTTCATTCATGAGAACCTAATGGTAGCCAGCTATCAAATCCATTTGTGTGAAGGAATAATCCCCTTGTAAGTGGTCTAGAAATTCCTCAATCTAGGGTAGCAGGTAGTGGGTTTTAACATTGGATTTATTAATGGAACGGTAGTGGGTCACTAGGTACCATTCTGAATCATCCTTGTTTGGGATAACAAATGTGGGGGACGAGCATGGAAACAATGAAGGTGGAATATGGCCTAAGTTCAGAAGTTGATCAATTGGGTGTTCAATATATGGCCTCTTGGGGAGTGATGTGATAAGATAGGGTGTGAAACAAAGAAGCACCAGGAATTAAATCAAGTGTGAGCTCAATAGAGAGAGACATGGGTAGTTTCATTGGTTGTGTGAAGACATCTGCAAATTATTGGAGTGAGAGATCCATGGCACAAAGAGATGCATTGGTTAAAACTGACTTGATTAATGACCGCATGGTTAGTAATAGGTTTGGTGGATTTAGGAGAAAAAGAAGTAAGCACATAGGTGTGCCCATCGTGTTGCAAGTGGTATTTATGAGATTTAGCATGATAGATATTGTTTTGAGCCTATTGGTAGGGAATGACAAGTAACAAATTGACACAATAAAGAGGAGATACATTACACACCACGGTATCTAGGAAAAGGCCAATCACAAAGGTAATCGCACAACAGTGGGAGAAAGTGAGATGAGGGCCTTCCTTTTGTACCGAATTGAGTTGGTATGGGGTCGGTGCATAATGGTGGGGAGCTTCAGGCGTGTGAACAAGTTCTGGGCCACAAGGTTCTTTTGGATTTCATTGTCCAAGATGAGAGTATCAACTCACACTTGATCTGACAATTATGTGTAAACAGGGGTATATTAGAGATGTTGAGTTCATTAGTGGTCATCAAGATCAGAAAAGGGTCCACTTATGTAGGATTTTCGAGAGAGACTACCTTAAGATGCTTAGGGGAATCTGTTTGAGAAACCTCTGGAAATAGTCTGGTTGGTGCAAGTGTTCTTAAGTGCTCGATAGTCTGCATATGCATACGATTTGTTCTTATGAAAGGTACATCAATGCACATTTCTGGGTGTGGATGGGGACGTAGGGGAAACTAGGGAATGCTCAGTATGCAAAGGACTGGAAGTAGAAGAACCATATCGGGTTGGGGGAGAGAGGATTTGAGGGCCACTTTATAGAAGGGTAGTGGTTATGCCATGGATTCGAGTGTTAATTATGTATAATTCGAGTACCCTAGGGGTTTTCCTACATATTGAATCCATCAATCCATGTCAAACAATGATTGGAAACACTCGTCAACCAATGATTATACCACTTGTAGCTTTCCTAGTCATTGTCAATTAGGTTCCACGTATCACCCCTACAGTGGTGACACCTGTTACTTCTTTGACCTTTGACTGGAACTTTGAACACTGATAAATTTTGCATAGGAGATTTGTTTGACATTTTGTTTGCGTCGTTGGAACACTGACGATGATCTCTACGTGTTGAGATCATTTTTGATATATTTTGGGACACTTTAATTTTGAGCATCTCTCAACCATTATGGACCTCTATGGATGTTCCAGATCTTTCTGGACCACTTTGATCATTCCCAGATCCTTTGGGTCATTCATCCCCATTGGAAGACTTTTGTACCTCCAAACTTTTATGCAACAATTAGGTGAGGGTAGAGTTCCCTCACCCTTCTGATCTCCGTCCATTTGGATTTACTTGGTTTTACCTATTTAATACCAACTCGAAGATATTCCACATCACCTCACTGTGAATTTATCATCCTTTTGTCAAGAATGACATCTTCTTGATTTTATTCGCCACAAACAAATTCCATAGGTGATTTAGGCAAGTACCCCAAACATACTTCAAAATGAGTTTTCTGAGTAGACGAATGCATGGCATGATTATAGGCATGTTAGATATAAGGAAATTGTTCATCCCATAACTTAGGATGCTTGTTTCAGTATCCTCGAAGTAGATGTACAACTGTTATGTTTACCACCTTTTTCTATTCATTTGTTTGTGGATGAAAAGTCACTCTCTTCTTTAACTTAGTGTCGATTAGCTCCCATAAATGAGATGAAAACTTTTCCAAAAAGCATGAGTCTCGATATGATATTATATATGTAGGAGGTCCAAAATGAACCCATATGTTAGAAAAGAACATCTGTGATTTATGTTCAGTTGTGACCTGTTTCCTGCATGGCATTAGAATACACATCTTGTTGAATTTATCCATAGTGAAATACAGATAATCATGACCTGTCCTGGACATCAACAAACCTCCTACAAAGTCCATGCAGATACTTTCCCATAGTTGTGAAGTTATTGAAAGTGGTTTATATAACCCCATATTTTGTTGCTAGGCTTACTTGTGGCACACATGACACACCCTTTGATATACTTGGAAATTGTCTCGTTCATCTGAGGCTAATAACAATACCTTTGTAATTGTGCAACTGTATTACCAACCCTAAAATAACCAAAGATGAGAGATGTATGAGATTCTTTGATTACCTTGATCCTTTCATCTCTTGGTATACATAATTTTCCAAGATAATATAGTAAACCATCATGCATATAATAGTTTGACTATTTATTTATGTGAGTTAATGCATCATATACTTCTTTAAAAGCATCATCCCTAGCATATTGTTCAAGATATATTTCAAATGATGAAGGATTATACCTGAGTATTGTAGATGCATTAATTATTTGTCTTGATAACATGTATGCAACCTTGTTATGAATACACTTCTTATACTTGATTACCGGATGAAAATGTTTTAGAAAACCCATCCACCTAAAGTGTCCTGACTATTGTAGCTTGGTTTGTGACTGCAAATACTATAATGGTTGTTGATATGTATGAATTATTGTCTCCTTTCCCATTAAGTAATGCTTCCATTTCTTTACACTTTGCACCAACACATACAATTCCTTATCATATGTTGGATAATTAATCACAACTTGAGTGAAAGTATCAAAATGATAACATATAGGTTTATCTCATTGCATCAAGACTACGCCCATGGCATATTTTCTTGCATCGGTTTGAATTTCAAATGGTTATTGTAGATATGACAATTCTAGAACTAGTGTGGTGCTTATCTTGTCCTTCAATGTCTCGAAGTATTTCTACTACTTGCCTCCCCATTGAAAGACATGTTTATCACTCGTTAATTCCTGTAGAGTTGTTTCTATGTATGAGAAATTAGCAATGAATTTCCTCCAGTACTGTACTGCTCCTAAGAAGCACCTAACTTTGGTGGCAATAGTTGGCTTGGGCCATTTCACAATGACTTCTACTTTTTCAAGATCCATTTCCAGCTGACCATTCCCTACAATGTAACCTAGATATACCAGAGAATTTTTTCCAAATTCACACTTGGAAATTTTAACATACAACTTCTTCTTCTCCAAAAGTTCAAAAGCTTTTCTAACATGCATTTCCATCTTCGACTGAAGATAAATATATTGTCTAAATATACAATAAAAAAATCATTTATGTAGGATCTGAACACATCATTCATCACTCTCATAAAATTTGTTGGTGTGTTACATAACCCAAATGGCATAACCAACCATTTGAACAAGCCTTGATTGGTCTTAAAAGAAGTTTTCCACATGTCACCTTCTACAATTTTGATTTGATGGTAACCACTTCTCAAGTCCAACTTAGTGAAATACACAACATTGTTTAGTTGATCTAATAGATCATTTATTCTTGTATGAGGATAATGGTTATTTATTGTGATCTTGGTCAGGGCTCAGAAACCAATACACATCCTCCACGTGCCATCTTTCTTCCGAACTAATACGATAGGAGAACCACACAGATATGAGCTTAGTATGATGATTCTTTTTTTGAGCAGCTCCTGAACTTGCTTCTTGATTTCTACAGTCTCTATTACTGATGACCTATACATTCCAATGTTTGGAAGAGGAGCATCCTACTGCAAACACATTTCATGTTCAACCTCTCTTTTAGGAGGAAACCCAGTAGGTTCCTGAAACAACTCATCATAATTATATATGATGTTGATCAATTACTTCTTATTATTTGGATCACAACCTGCTAAATCATATGTTATATCTTCTTCTTTATGTTTCACTATCATGAGAACAAAATATTTACTTGCACTCACGAGTCTCTTTATTTGTCCTATGCTCACTAAAGAAACCTTAGTTTTGATGTGATGAGCTCTAACAATATATACAATCACATCCTTGAGAAGATGATATTTGTTTTCTTCTCGATAGAACACAACCTTCCTGTCAAATATATATGGACTACCCAATACAATGCCACAAATGTCAAGAGGCACAACATCTAACTCAACCTCGTCAAATAAATTAACTATAATTGCAAACCTGATCTTACATTGTTTCACCACTTGCAACTTAGCATCATCACACAACCAACCTAATGGATATGGATTTTTGTGAGGTGTGATATTCAATCCCATCTTCTTAACAATTGATTCAGATATTATATTTACTTGAGATCCATTGTCAAATAAAGTATCAACCTTTGTATGCTTAACTATAACTCTGACATGAAAAATCTCGCTTCTTTTCTTATGATCAATATCACTTTCAGTCTTGGTAGATTGAACTGAAGAATTTGATTTGATAGATGATATATCTTTTCTTGATGTTATGATATGTTATTTTTTTTTATGAATTTGGTAAAAATTTGGCATTTGGAGCAAAAATCTACAAAGTTTGGCAAATAAAACTTTGGCTTTTAAACCCAATTTTGGCTCTCGAGTCTCTACACAGAATAAATTTATTTTGTCTCTCGAGTCTCTACATAGAGTTTGAATAAAAAAAATTATTAAAAAAGTTTAGAGTTTGAATATTTTTTTTTGGCTCTGAGGTCTCTATGTAGAGTTTGAATAATTTTTTATTTTCCAAGTCACAACACCTCAACACAATGAGTCATAGTAGAGGCAGCTTTCACCTCAACACAATGAGTCACAGTAGAGGCAATGTTCACTTTGAGAACTTTTTCCTCAAGCGCCAAGTCACAAGGCCAAATCTTTAACCATCCAAGTCACGACACCTCAACACAATGAGTCACACTAGAGGCAATGTTCACTTTGAGAACTTTGGCCTCAAGCGCCAAGTCACAAGGCCAAAGCCAATTATTTAACCATCCAAGTCATGACACCTCAACACAATGAGTCACACTAGAGGCAACATTCACTTTGGCTTCAAGCGCCAAGTCTCAAGGAGGATCCCACAAAGTATTTGTTTATGCACAACATGTCACTAATGTCATCATCCATTGGATTATATAAAGGATAAGACATCAACTCACCTAAGCAACGTGGTATAATATTTTCCCCAACAGCTGTTGCGGTCATCAACGTGGCTTGAACCTGCAAAACCACATGTCCAAGTGTTAACAACTGAAGTTATTTCTAGGTGTGTTATCGAATGTCACCCTAAGCACCACATATCGAAGAAAAGGCTCATGATTTCATCCAAATGTCAAAGCGCCAAACCCTACTCGAGAGTGCCATATCAAATGCACACCAAAGGTCATTAATTTGAATACAACTAGAACTTCAATTTGTTGAAATTGATGCTTCGAGGATGTCCTCCCTTCCCCTCAGTGCAGTATCGAATAATATAATGCCTACAAACACAACAGATTCAACCAATGTATCCAGCTCAATGTTCTTTGGCAAAACTTCTTCTCTCCAGGGAAAGTATGTGGTTCATACACCTCTCATAAATACAAAATATTTTTCTTACTATTAAGTAGATGTGAAGAAAATCATTCTTGGGGGTCAAATCTTGCTTATTCCTTCCCAAGTTTTTCATGCTAGAAATAGATAAGGAGGCACTGCAATGGATAGTGGAGCCTCTGTTGTTATCCTTGTCGCACCCTCCTACCAAGTTCTCAATGTGAGTTTAAGTTCGAATGTGCATTATCCTCGAGTGCCAAAATATTTGATCATGTTCAGTGAAGTTGGTCAGATGACTTGCTTTAATATTTCTGGTACAAGGGTACATCAGCTTCAGTTTCCCAATTTGATTTTTCATTTCAGAGGAGGGGTGAAGCTCAACATTCCATGGAAGAATATATTTGTTCCAATGGATCTATATTTACTAGAGAATGATTCTTCCTATTTATTGTATGGTTGGAATGAAATCCCCTAATAACATGTCCATCATTAGCAACTATGCCCAGCTGAATTTTCATTTTCAGTATGATTTGAATAATAATTGATTGAGATTTGTTAAAAGAAATTGCACATCTCAAGTTGTAAATGAAGGAAGAAATGAGCAAAAATACTCATAGCTAAGGGATGTAGCTGCACTGAAGTGCACGATAAGAGATGTCAAATTCTATAGGTTGTGTGGTGAGCCAGGTCATAGATAATTTAAATTTCCAGACTTGAATTCAACATTCAAGATTGATAATTTATGTTGAATATGAAGAGATGGTGGACATCCATAATTGATTTCCCAATGAAAGGGTCATCATATTATTTTTAATGAGTCTCACCGATATTGTTAT
Organism: Picea engelmannii; assembly: GCA_009831015.1. Lineage (NCBI taxonomy): Eukaryota > Viridiplantae > Streptophyta > Pinopsida > Pinales > Pinaceae > Picea > Picea engelmannii. Next base: position 37,636 of record ML795654.1, read on the forward strand.
AATTTGGCTCTCTGATGATCAGACTTTCTGGGAGGACATTGAAGATGGTCCGCCTGTAGGTTTGCAGCAGTTTGTTATTCAACTTGTATCTAAAGGGTGCTACTTTTCAAGATACATGCACCAAGTAATTAATCCCTCTCTGAATTGGAAGGGATAGCTTTCGATCCTAAAGTTTGTTTGTGGTTATCTCCATGGTTTTCCTCCCACAACTAGGAAAATTAGGGAGTGATAACACTTCTTATGTCCATGATCTTGGATTCATCTACGGAATCTGACCCTAGATTCAGATGAGCTGATGCAATAGTCTTTTGATTCCCTTTATCCTTGGATTTCTTCAGTCATAATTCTGGAAACAACTTCCAATTACACTGTGATTCCTCATGTCCCTTTTTATTACAGTGGGAACATGTAGGTCTTCCCTCAGCTTGCTTCATTGTGGTTGATCTCTTACCCTTCCATTTACATTTCGGTTTCTTCTCGTACTTGAATGGATTATTATCTTCACTTGCATGCTTACCCTTACTAGCCTCTAAATGTGTAGCTTGTATTGATACCTTGTCAATGTTAGTAAGGTTAAACATTATAATAGTGTGACGAAGATATGAGTGCATGCCACCAATGTACTTTAGAAGAGTTTCATGAGTATACAATGGAATTCCTGGGGATAATGCCTTCATTTTGAACTCCTTTGTATATGCTTGAATATTCTGGCCTTTACCCTGTCTCAGATGCTACCACTCGATCATTTCCGTATGTGTATGTGCCAGTGGATAGAATTGTTTTCTGATTTCCTTAGTAAACATATCCCAAGAAGAGATTATTTTACCCTTTTGAATGAGATCAACTTGCATCTTACTCTCCCACCATATTAAGGCAGTGCCACTTAGTCGAAGAGAAGCTAACTGTATTTTTGCAGCCTCATCCATAATTCTTTGAACCCCGCAATATACCTC
>ML795654.1:48792-73403 GCA_009831015.1 Picea engelmannii
AAAGTGAATACACGAGGAAAAGAGCCAGCGAAATATTCATTGAAAGGGGATAATGAGCCAAGAGGGATGGACCGTCACTTCTCATTTCTCCAAGGTTATAAGAAGGTGAACCAATACTAAATAAATAAGAAGAATCATTTATAATTATTCACATGAAGGGAGCAGAAACAGAACATAGACAAATAACCCACAACGAAATTCTATTGATTGATTACAAAATGTTTACATATGCCTCTATAAATAGAGGTCTTTAGAAAACTCTCGAGCGTCCAGAAGGTTCTCGGAGTGTCGGTGGATTGTCAGAGGATATGGAGGTAGAGCTCTCTCGAGGTTGGTGGAAGCTTCGGGTTAGGTAGAAATTAATTTTTTCCAACATCACACACTAGGTATTCCCTCCTCTAGAAGAAAGTAGTAGAATGACATTAACATGTATTAGTGATCTGCAATTCAGATCTGAAAAACACACATAAAAATAAATTCGCAATGAAGAACAAAAATTAGATAGTGTGGAGCAGAGGAAATAGAATATACATGAAAATGGAGAAGAAGAATTAGAATAAAAAATAACCATCACGTTTTCTTGAGTGATAGAGGAGTGCATTCTATAAGCAGGGTGACTTTTCCCTTCTCGTTATTAGTTGATTACAATAGAAGTTGCAACAACTAACTAAATTCTTACAATAATAAGTACTAAAAGCGCATTAAATGCTTGAAACTAACTACTATACTAATTAACGAGTGCCCCCTCATCTTGAGTGGCCAAAGAAGTGGGGCGCACTTCGTGGTGGCCCAATTCCTCCCTGTTTAGATCTGGAAGCATCCCTACTTCTGCCACCAAATGAGGGACATTGTGTTGCAAATGATGTTGACGTTTGAATTGGTACTTATCCAACAATAGCCACACATGATATCCTAACTGAAAGAACAATGATCTTCTTATAATTCCTTTGTTTCACAGGGTATTGGGCTAGTCTTAAAGCGGTTTCTTCCTTAGTATAGCATTAAGTCAACATATGGGTAAAACATTGAGCTAACTAATGTTCTTGTTGGTGATGTGTCGATCCAGAAGGAGCAAGGGTCTCTAAATGGAATTTCATCGAATGACCTCCCTGTTTAAGTACCTCCCCACTAGCGAACTGTAATGCATCCCTTTTAATATCAAAGGGTTGATTCCTATCTGGAAAACAAAGAACTTGTGTAGAGTATAATGTGGGTGGAAGCTGAGCGAAGTGGTGCCCAACCTTTCACAAAAAAATCTTGAGGTCATGGGAATTAGAGTGTGTTGGCCATTGTGCCAAAACCTATACCCAAGATGGATTTGATGGACCCCCTTTTGTGTCCAGTATGAGTCCCAAATGCAGAATTGATGTGTGTCCCACATAGGATTTATTTACCTGAAGTGTATGTGCTCGTAGTAGCTGGAGGATTCTTAGATGTGCTAAATATGTTCTACCTAAGAATTAATGAAGACCAGGATATCATCAAGATAAATGATCACGCAATTACCCAAATGACTTGTTGCATTCATGAGAACCTAATGCTAGCCAGCTATCAAATCCATCTGTGTGAAGGAATAATCCCCTTGTAAGTGGTCTATCAATTCCTCAATCTAGGGTAGGAGGTAGTGTGTTTTAACATTGGATTTATTAATGGAACGGTGGTGGGTCACCAGGTGCCATTATGAATCATCCTTGTTTGGGATAACAAATGTGGGGGACGAGCATGGAAACAATGAAGGTGGAATATGGCCTAAGTTCAAAAGTTGTTCAATTGGGTGTTCAATATCAATGGCCTCTTGGGAAGTGATGTGATAAGATAGGGTGTGAAACAAAGAAGCACCAGGAATTAAATCAAGTGTGAGCTCAATAGAGAGAGACATGGGCAGTTTCATTGGTTGTGTGAAGACATCTGCAAATTATGGGAGTGAGGGATCCATGGCACAAAGAGATGCATTGGTTCAAACTGACTTGATTAATGACCGCATGGTTAGTAATAGGTTGGGTGGATTTAGGAGAAAAAGAAGTAAGCACATAGGTGTGTCCATCGTGTTGCAAGTGGTATTGATGAGATTTAGCATGATAGATATTGTGTTGAGCCTATTGGTAGGGAATGACAAGTAACAAATTGACACAATAAAGAGGAGATACATCACACACCATGGTATATAGGAAAAGGCCAATCACAAAGGTAATCACACAACAGTGGGAGAAAGTGAGATGAGGGCCTTCCTTTTGTACCCAATTGAGTTGGTATGGGGCTGGTGCATAATGGTGGAGAGGTTCAGGCATGTGACCAAGTTCTGGGCCACAAGATTCTTTTGGCTTTCGTTGTCAAAGATGAGAGTATCAACTCATGCTTGATCTGACAATTATGTGTAAACAGGGGTATATTAGAGATGTTGAGTTCATTAGTGGTCATCAAGATCAGAAAAGGGTCCACTTATGTAGGATTTTCAAGAGAGACTACCTTAAGATGGTCAGGGGAATCTGTTTGAGAAACCTCTGGAAATAGTCTGGTTGGTGCAAATGTTCTTAAGTGCTCGATAGTCTGCATATGCATACGATTTGTTGTTATGAAAGGTACATCAAGGCACATTTCTGGGTGTGGATGGCGAAGTAGGGGAAACTAGGGAATGCTCAGTATGCAAAGGACTGGAAGTAGAAGAACTATATCGGGTTGGGGGAGAGCAGATTTGAGGGCCACTTTACTCTCCATAGTCAAGGCTTGAAAAAAGGCCTTATCTAAGGAAGCAGACTCAAACAAATCGAATTCATGATGGAAAATTGTTAATAAACCAGAACTAAATTTGAAAATCAATACCTCTTCTAGATTGGAAATGTGTAGCTCGATGCGCAACTTGAAGAAGACATCTATGTAGCTTTGCACTGACTATGGTTGAATTGTTGGAACTGCAACCATTTGGAAAGGAGGTTATGTCGATATCCCAGGGGATAGAAGTGATCTCTAAGTGCTTGGAAAAATCCCTCCCACATCATAATGTGTGGTGTTTGTGTCTCGATTGCGTCACGTATGTCCATGACACATGAATAATTCTCCATCTGATTGTCCCACCATGTCTGCGCAATTCCCTTGAGTTGTAGAGTGACGGTCTAAATCTTCATGGCTTCTGTCATTTCAGTACATGTACATAAGTATGTGGAAAGATTGTGAAGCCAAGAGTCGACATTCTCGCTATTCATTTGGCCCACAAATTTTGGTAATTATAAGCGTGTATCGAGTTGCATGGGTGTTGGAGCTTTGCACTATTGCAGACGGAGTAGCTCGTGGATAGCCATCATTAAATTGTAAATTGGAGTTGTGGCAGCGGATGTGGAATCCTCTATAGACGACTCTCTTCGTGGTGGCATTATTTTCATTCACCACGGATGTCAATCTGTGACTAGATGTTGTGCTAAGAATCATTGAACTCTTGAGGGCCTTGAGAAGGCACTCGATACCTTGAAGAGGGTGTGTGGGGAATGGTGAAAATGAAAATACTAGAAGCCCTAAGGAGGGTGCATTGGAAGTCCTAAGGACATCTGACTCTAAGAAAAAAAAATTGTGGGATGGCCTCTCTTTTGAATTATGTGGTTGAGGAGAAGATGACTTGGATGAGATCTGAAAAACACACAGAAAACTAAAAGTGCAATGAAGAACAAAAATTAGATAGCACTAAACATAGAAAATAGAATATACATGAAAATTGAGAAAAAAAATTAGAACAAAAAATAACCATCACTTTCAGTTTCTTCTAATTACCACACTAACTACAATATCATCATGAGTGGCCAAGAAAGTGGGTCACATTTTTTGGTCAAAATTTTATGTCACTGTGAAAACCTACCTTAAGTGCTGGAATCTTCATTGATCTTGGTCATTTATTGATTTAGTATGATTGCTGTGATGAACCCAAGTTGTATTGATATTTCTCTTGACGATTTACAAAATCGATCTGCAACCTAGCTCATCATAAATGGTTTGGAAAGGTTTGTGTTCCTCGAACAACAATCAAAAATTTCCATTGTTAGTTTACATATAATTTTAAAACGGATAATTGTTTGGAGGAAGAAATGATCATTGATCTTAACGTCGAGACTCTCGTGTGACTCTCCCATCACTGAGTCCTTTATATCCTCAGCAAACCCCGGCAATGGATTTCTCTGAGCCGTCTTCTTCGCTTTGAACCTCCTGTCTCTACTACCAACAATTCGATCACCCCGAAGTCCAGTTTGCCAGCCATCTAGGCCGTAACTAGATTTGGAATTCCGCCCATGATAACTAATGCACTGTCGCCCGCTAACCCTAACCTTTCTCATATCAAATCAGATTTGTCTTTACTATCAAATTTGGTTCCTAAATCCATAACCTATAGGAATTCGAATCTATCCTTGAATGTTAATCTTCTAGCGACTCGATGGCATGATCTTCCCGGGAAATTTCCATCGGCGCATCTGAATACTTACCCAAAGCGTTCCATATTACCAGTGAATGTTTCATTACCAGTGACAATACCATATTATCATCAAACCATGGCTCTAAAACCCATGGCCATTTTTTTTGTTTTGTTTGCACCTCTATATTTCATAATTTGAACTGAAGTATGAAACAAAAACGAACGCGTTTCATTTTCTGTCCGAGGAAACATATCTATGTATTGTCAATGAAAAAAACCCTGGCCTCACTGTCATAGAGATTCCTTCTGCGTGTTAGATGTGATGGATCCGTCAAAATTTTCAAAAAAATCATCAGCTATTTTTAACCTTGGAATGACTTGGCCGGTTTCTGTCTAGAAACAAATCTTTCTGATCTAGGTTATTGAATCCAAGCTTCAAAAACCTTTGGTGTCTGTAGCCAAGATGTGAAAAATTTCTTTTATGTATACTTGAAGGTCAGATACCATTTGAAGCTTGGTTTGGAGGTAAGAGGGAGTTCCTGATAATGCAATTTTAAATATATCTCCGATCACTATTCTTGAAGCAAAAAAAGTGATTTAGGTCAAATTGATCACAATTGTCAGGAGGCTACTAAATCAATTTTATGTGATGGATCGAATTTATCTGGCACTAGAAAATCATGGATAATTTTACTCCTCACATGCACGTCGGATTTGTTGGATTACCCAGGTTCTGTTAAGGCCATCCTTGAGAGATCCACCACCGGAATGCCCTCAGAAATGTAATCTTTTCATTTGTTTTGCTATCTAGATTTCTTTCATGATTGACATGAGAGGGAGCTCTGTTTATCTGGTCTAATAATTTGTTGGCCATTGATTTAGGGTAACGTCGACTGAAGGCTCAAGCTCGACTGAGAACTTCAGAATCGTCAGACAATGCTCACCAATTTTTAACCGGCACATTGTCGATATAGGATTAGGGGAATCCAACTGTAACCGGCACATTCTTCTTTAATTATGATTTGGAAATTGCATTCATTAACCTACATCCCTTTGAATAGTTTGAACATATTTTCAGATTTGCGTATGGGATTACTACCTCTATTTAAATACCAGATCTCCAATTTTGATGTGATAGATCGTTACAGTTTTGAAATAAACGCACCACAATGGTTGATGGACGCTATTACATACTCAAGTATATGTAATGCTATTAATATTTCAATAATTGAGTTGAATTTTAATCTTAATCTTTAGAATGTTTCTCCTTCAATAATTGAAATGAATTTTAACCTTAATCTTTAACATGTTTCTCCTTACCGAAAACTTAAAATGTGGTTAAGGTATTCATATTTCAAGTCAATGCCGGGCATTGCCCCAACCCCAGCAGCTAAGGCAGGGTCACAATGCCCCACAGCTAAGGGGCACGGACCGTGCCTTAGCAGCCGGGACTGGGGCTATGTTCCAGCCTCTCACGGCCAAGGCACCATCTCGTTATAAGTCTAATAACTCTATTTCAATGATTAGTTTAATTTTAAATTTCAAACGGGGACTGGGGCTATGTTCCAGCCTCTCAAGGCCAAGGCACCGTCCCTTTATAAGTCTAATAACTCTATTTCAATGATTAGTTTAATTTTAAATTTCAAAATTTTATTTTATTAGGATAAAATAAGATGACACATAATCTATTTGAGATATAAGGAGAAATTATTGTTATTAATAAACATTACCAACTTGCTACATGTTGATTTTCAATTAACAATAATTATTTACTTTTATAAAATGGTTGTTATTGTTGGTGATAAATATTAGCACAGCTACATAATTGTGGCTGATCAACTGCAAAAGACTAATAAGATTAAAAGAATACTTAAAAGAATATATTAAATTTTATTATTGATTAACAAATAAACGGTTGTGCTTCATTTATCTCATGTTAATATTTTAATTTCTACTTAATCACTTAAGTGGCAATTAGTGAGCTAACAAAGTAATTTTTAAATATGATTAAGTAAATGTAAAAAAGTAAACACATAAACGGATGTCTTTATAATAGCGAGGAAGTTAATGATTGAAATCACAGCCATTTATTTTGTGTGACTACAAAAAATATTCCAGCCATATTTAATCCTGTCCATAGAAAACTTATTAAGCACTAAACCCCTATTAAATCTGCCCATTGTCAATAGATGTAAGCCTTTCGACATAACAACCAAAATTCAATAAGTACCCAAGACACTGAAAGACCAAAAAAATACAGCATTTCCACACTAAACCAAAAATAGAGAATACCTAAAAATTGGGCCATAATTGGAATATAAATTCGTAGTTTCTACGACACCTGTGTTGAATTTAATGCCTATAGTAATGCAAAAAGATTGAAATTTCTCTTTCGATCATTTTAATTTAGCGGAGCGTCTAATAGATGACGCGTGAAGGAGTCCTTGTCATTTAATCACAAGAATCTATGGATTTTCTTACGGGGAGAAAGTTCCTTAGTAATAACTGTAAAATCCAAACACAATTTCATGGTATTATGAATTTGTGAGTTTATAAGCTGGTTAATGGCGTTCGCAATCGAATACATACCACCATTTTACCAACGATTTATCGCCTGCCAGCAAATCCACTTAACCTACTAAACTGAAACTTAAATGGTGTATAACCAATTGTTGATTTTAATTAATCAAACGATATTGATTTGCATGAAAGAAATTGGCAGCGAACATACAACTTATATTTATTATGATTTTTATATTTAAAAGACTTTTTTCCCCGTATCTTTTTTATATGATACATGCTTGTTTAGAGCACCCACCAGTCCTATGCACATAGCCATGGCTACCATCTGGCAGAAAATATCCATTGTGTTGTCAATTGTTCTTGGAAGAAGGAAAGCAGGCAAGCAAGTTCGTGGGATCGAAAATGCAGCAGAGAACCGCATTATCTCGTCGAAGTACAGAGCCACCAGCACGATACGCAGTTACAGGTCCAATAGCAGAAGACATTTGGTTTGCTCATCGATGACTTCAGCAGCAATTGTTGATTCTCTTGAGTAAGAAGCAAGAGCAGCTAGAGCTACAAAGGAAAGAGCAGCAGTAGCAAAACCACTAACAACAGCATGATATCAGTGGCACCAGCAGCTTATGATCTTTCTCTTTTTCCCAGTCACTCAGAAGTACAAAAACTTATGTTAGATCTTTGTCTTTTTCCCGGTCGATCGTTAGTCTTCTCTCTCACGCCTTAGACAGGATAGTTTAATTACGCCGAAAGGGTATACCTATTGACAATGGGCACAATTAATCACCTTTTAATCTCAAATTCTAATCTAATGGCTAACAATTGAAGATGCTGGCATATTCCTGTTTACTTTTTAACATTTACCTAATCATATTAAAAAATTACTCTATCACCATATGAATGCCATGTTTAAATCATTAACTTTTGGAATTACCTCAAATATCAGTGCATTTCATTCTCTACCCCTAATTTCCTCACGTATCCGGGGGTTTCATATTAGATGGCCGACCTACCTATCATATTAAGTTTTATTTTCTGCCGCGTGGGAGATGGCACCTTCTAGGAGCAGCTTGAAATGCCAATGCAATGCCATGGTACGCAGCTTGAAATGACAATAGCTGCTGGTGAATGCCTAAAGGTTGAGAAGATGAAATGAATCTCTAAAAGAATATGTGTTAATATTTTAATTTTTGTTAATCACTTAAGTGGCAATCAGTTAGCTATCAAAGTAATTTTTAAATATAATTAGGTAAATGTAAAAAAGTAAACACATAAACTCATTTCTTTATAATAGCTAAGAAGTTAATGATTGAAATCACAGCCATTTATTTTGTGTGATTACTAAGAATATTCCAGCCATATTTAATCTTGTCCATAGAAAACTTATTAAGCACTAAACTCCTATTAAATCTGCCCATTATCAATAGGTGTTCCGTAGTTATCACTATCAAAATATAAACCAAAAAAATAATCAATTCCATCAATAATGTACCAGAGAAACATGGACCTCCCATTTACCATACATACAAACAAATATGTATAGAGAAATATGTACGTTCATCTGGTTCTAACAGCAAACAAAAGAACATATATTTGGTTCATGGAATAATATATTAATCTGGTTCTAACAACAAACAAAAGAACATATGCAAACAAAAGAACATATATTTGGTTCATGGAATAATATATTAAGAGTGATAGGTTGATAGGTTGGGAGAAGACGATTCCTATTGTTGTTCTCTTCTGATTCCTGTTAGCTTTGCTTTCCCGTTTTTCTTCCACGGTGAAGAAAGAACAGAGAAGAATTTCATAACGTTGTGACTGTTGCTGCCTGCCAGTTTGAAGATTCTCAACCAATTTGAAGAATTTCAGAACGTTGTGACTGTTGCTGCTTGCGAGTTTGAAGATTCTCAACCAGTTTGAAGAATTTGCCAGCCAGTTTGAAGAAGTGCCACAGAACTGCCACAGGTTTGGAGAAGAGTTGCCCGTCAATTTGAAGAAGTGTCATAGTGCTACCACCGGTTTGGAGAAGAGTCACTGCCGCATTGGAAGAGGGCATGGCTGAAAATTACAGGCTTGGAATTTCCTTACATTTTTTATTTGCTCTGGATTTTGTTGAAGAGTATTTATAAAATTTGGAGTTTATTTAAAGTTTCATTGAAATCTGAAAATTCATTTGGAATTATATATAAAAAAAAAAGAATTGTGGCATTAGAAAAATGTCTAGTTCTTGGTCAAATTCAAGCACCAACTCTAGTTGGTTCCAATTATGATTTTTGGAGTGAGAAGGTGAAAGCCATTTTGCAAGGTCAGGGATGTTGGGATTGTGTTGAAATAGGGTTCATAGAACCTGATGCAAATGTTGTTGCTGCTATGACTGCTATTCAAAGAAAAAACATTAGAAGAACTTAAGCAAAAAGAAGGAAAAGCCAAATCATATATTTTAGTTTCATTGGATGATTCTATATTTCCTAAAATTATTGACTGCTAAAGAAGCATGGGATATTCTTAAGTTAGCTTATAAAGGTAATGATAAAGTGAAAATTGTGAGACTTCAAACCCTTAGAACTCAATTTGAAACCCTCAAGATGAGTGAATCAAAAAGTGTTGATTAGTTTATGACTAAAGTGATGGGTATTATTAATCGACTTAGGATTAATGGCGAAAAAGAACTCTCATACCATAGAGTTGTTGAAAAAGTTCTTAGAAGTTTACCTAAGAAATTTGAAATGGTAGTTACTGCTCTTCTTGAGTCGAAAGATCTAACTAATTTTTCTATAGAAGAACTGACTTGTTCATTGTTATCTCATGAAGCAAGGATGACCTTGGATCTTGGTACTTTAGAACATGCATTTCAGACTAAAGTGTCCATGGACAGAGGCAGAGGCAGAGGTTTTCATGGACATGGTCAAGGACATGGTAGAGGACGTTCTCAAACAAGAGATAAACCTGAACAAACAAAAGACCAGTCAGAGCAGTCAAGATCATCTTCACAAGATCGTGGTCAGAGATGGACAAGTAAATCAGTAATCCAATCTTGTTATTGTAAAAATTTGGGTCATCATATATCTGAATGTCGTAAGTTGCAGTTAGAAATAAAGCTAATGTCACAGAAAGTGAAACATCTTTTCTTTCATGTCAAGTATCTCAGCAAATTCTTGACAAAGATGTTTGGTTGCTAGATAGTGGATGTAGCAATCATATGACTGGTCACAATGATTTACTTTCTAATCTTGATACATCTCTTATTACTACAATTAGTTTGGTTGATGATCATGTGATGAAAGCCTCAGGAAAAGGTGTTGTGCCATTTTTAACAAAGCAGGGTGAAGTGAAAAATATTCTTGATGTTTACTATGTACCAAATATCAAACACAATTTGTTGAGTATAGGGCAATTAATGGCCCATGGTTATGATGTCACTTTCTAAAACAACACTTGCACAATTCTTAATCAAACTAAAAGACTTGTTGCAAAAGTCCCTATGACAAAGAACATATTGTTTCCTTTAGAAATGAGAAGTGGGAAGATGCATGCATGTAATATTTCTAATGTGACTGAAACTAAGTTATCGCATTATCGTTATGGTCATTTACCAGTCAAAAGTATGATTTTGTTACAAAGACAGTCTATGGTGACATGATTGCCTCTTTCGATTATTGAGATTCCTTCTTGTGAAAGTTGCATGGTAGGAAAACACCAACGAGATAACTTTCCATCATCCTCTTATAGATCCAAAGAGTGCTTAGATTTAGTTCACACAGACTTATGTGGACCTATGCGAAATCAATCGATTGGTGGAAGTTTTTTATTTTCTGACATTCATTGATGATTGTAGCAGGAAAGTTTGGGTTTATTTTCTCAAACACAAATCTGAGACTTTCACTCGATTCAAAGAATTCAAGGCTGAAGCAGAGAAACAAAGTGGTAGGTTTGTCAAAGTTTGATGGAGGAGGTGAATATGACTCAAGAGATTTTGTTGATTTTTGTAAACATCATGGTATTAAAAAGCAAATGACTACCAGATATACTCCACAACAAAATGGAGTGGCAGAAAGAAAGAATCGCACCATCATGAACATGGCCAAGAGTTTACTTACAGCTAGAAAAATGTCCAAAGATTACTGGGCTGACGCAATTGCATGCTCAATTTACATACTTAACAGATCACCAACTTCTAGTGTTCAAGGTAAAGTACCTGAAGAAAAATGGAGTGGATCTAAGGTAAATGTTTCTCATTTCAAAAAATTTGGTTGTGTTTCTTTTGCTCATGTTCCTAAAGAGCTAAGAAAGAATCTTGATGATAGAAGTGAGAAGTACATTTTTATTGGCTATAGTGAATAGTCGAAAGCATACAGATTATACAATCCTATTACTAAGAAATTTCTAGTAAGTAGAGATGTTAAGTTTATGGAAGATAAATCATGGGATGAAATGGAAAACAATACTTCTCACAATCCTTCTCTTGAGTTAGATGAACATCAAGCACCTACAAATAAATATGAACATCAAGAATCAATAACACGTCTTCCAAGATTGCAAGTTCAAAATGAAAGTAGTTCTTCGTCTCATAATGATTCTTCATCTCATAGTGATTCAGATTCTGACCATAATCATCAACGAATGAGAAGTTTGCATGATATATATGACCAAGATGATAATGTAGTACAGTTTGCATTTTTCTCATCTCAACCTACTTGTTTTGATGAAGCTGCAAAGCAAAAAGTATGGGTAGATGCAATGAATAATGAAATAGAAGCTATTGAAAGAAACAATACATAGGATTTAGTTGATCTACCTGCAGATAAAAATGTCATAAGTGTCAAATGGGTTTATAAAACTAAACTGAATGAAAAATGTGAGATTGAGAAATAGAAAGTAAGGTTAGTTGCCAAAGGTTTTTCACAACAACCTGGCATTGATTATGGTGAAACTTTCGCACCTATAGCAAGATTAGATATTGTTCGATTTGTTTTGTCCATTGCATCACAAAATTAGTGGCCTATTTATCAAATGGATGTTAAGTCTGCCTTCTTGAATGGAGTGTTAAATGAAGAAGTGTATGTTCATCAACCACCTGGATTTGAAGTTAAAACACAAGAGCATTGAGTGTACAAATTAAAGAAATCCTTGTACGGTTTGAAGCAAGCTCCGCGAGCTTGGTATAGTAGGATTGATCATTATTTACTCAAAGATGGTTTCAGTAGGAGCGGAAATGAGCCTACTTTGTATATCAAGGTAAATCATCTGGGTAATATTCTCATCCTATGTCTTTATGTTGACGACATGATCTACACAGAAAACATGATGTTAGATGCATTTAGATCAGCCATGAAAAATGAGTTTGAAATGACAGATCTTGGATTAATGAAGTATTTCTTAGGCATTGAAGTAGACCAATATGATCATGGTATATTTATTAGTCAACAAAAATATGGTGTTGATGTTTTAAAAAAGTTTAAGATGGAAAAGTGTAAGCCTGCTGACACTCCTATTGTTCTTGGCACTAAATTAAGCAAGGAAGATTTGGGATCAGTAATAAGTTCCACATTGTATAAACAACGTGTTGGTAGTCTTATGTATCTTACTACTACAAGACCTGACATAACATATGCAACAAGTTACATTTCCAGGTTTATGAAATCTCCTAAGTATTCTCATTGGAAAGTTGGTAAGAGGATCTTAAGATACATTGCAGGTACAACCACTTATGGTTTGTGGTACACAACTTCAACAGACAGTATGCTTACAGGTTATACCGATAGTGATTATGCAGGGAGTATTGACGACAGAAAAAACACTTCTGGCTATGATTTTCTTTTTGGAAAGAATTTGATTTCATGGGCATCTAAGAAGCAGCCCATAGTTTCTATCTCTTCTGCAAAAGCAGAATATGTAGTGGCAACAACAGTAGCATGCCATGTAGTTTGGCTTAAAAGACTTTTGATGGATTTTGGATATACGACAAAAGAACCTATTTTGATTTGTTGTGACAATAACTCTGCCATTTCCTTGTCGAAGAATAATGTGTTTCATCAGAAAAGCAAACACATTGATACTTGATTTCACTTCATTCGCGAAATCGTAAAAAATGGTGACATTTTCCTCAAATTTTGTGGTTCTAAAGCTCAGTTAGCGGATATCTTCACTAAACCTTTGGGAAGAGATGTTTTTCGATTTCAACGTCAAAGTTTAGGCATTATTAATAATGCAATCCTCTAGATTAAGAGGGAGTGTTAGGAGTTGTAGTTTCCTTAACAAATTAGTTAGTTAGTGAAACCGGTTTGTTTACAGTTACTCAGTTAGTTCAGAAACCGTAAAACTGTCTTTGTAAGCATTTATATAATTCATATGAAATCAATACTCAGTGCATTCATTCCCAAAATTTCCCAAGTATTATTCTTTTATTTCTCTTTACATGCTCGACCTCCCAACTGCAATCCGGTAAGACTTTCCTTACTTCTGAAATCAATTTTGAAAAATATTACTTAGTTGGTTTAAACATAGTGCAATATTCTGAATATAGACTAGATGCAAGTATCAAGTATCATTAATAGGAACTTACAAAAAGCAATTCACTGCTATGGGAGTAGTTCGACATGCATAAAGAACGCCATCTAGTGGGCTCTTCAATGTGTTGGGTTGGTGGGATATTTTGGTTTTGTCGGAGATTTTGGAACCGAAGGGTCGAGATTCTGGAACCAGAGACATCTTCCTCATCTTTACGGTAAGAGACAAACGCAAGTAAAGACCACATTCGACAAGTTTGTCCAAATATTTCATGGAAAATTTGGAGAGGACACTATGTGTGTTGTGCAGTAGCAAGTAAATAAGAAGTATCACAACACCTAGAGAAGCTCAAGATCACAGCACTTGTGAAATAGCTGCCACTATGTACCTAATAGATATTAGCTATGGATTATGCATGGAAAACATCTAATGTTAGCTATGGAATATGCATGAGAAAACATTTAATGTTAAGGAAGTAATGCTAACTTGAAAGTTAGCATTACTTCATTTTGTATCTGGATTCCTATGTTAAGTTCAACTGGTTTCCTACGTTAAGTTCAAACTAGGTAAATTAAGTGAAACTTTATTCTAACTTCATTTTGTATCTCGTTTTCTAAGTTAAGTTCAAACTAGGTAAATTAAGTGAAACTTTATCCTAACTTTATCTCTATAAGAGGCCAATTAAAACACCAAACTCAAAACTTTACCATATGATATGAAATGCAACTCCAAAAATTAATCATAAAAATATATCAAATAATTTTGCAAAAGGAATAAACAAAAACTCTCAGAACTTTACCATATAATATGAAATGCAACTCCAAAAATTAAACATAAGAATATATCAAATAATTTAGCAAAAGGAATAGACAAAAAAATTGTATCACACACCAGCTAAATGCATAAGGTGTAACTCACCATACCAAATGGACAAACCTACAATCTTTATTATAACACAAAAGAGAAAAGAAATAGTTTTCAATGTCAGATTTGTTGAAAATAGTAATAACTCCCGAAATTAATGAAGTAAGTGAAAAATATCTTTCAAAAATTTTCTGGGGAGTTCCAGTCTAGAGTTTTGGCATGAGGATAGTTCCACGAAGACTTCTATGCACTCTAGAATCTTTTTCCATGTACTTAAATATGCCTTTTTGTTGAATAGAATGTAATTTATGTGGTTTCAGTTGTAACTCTCTCTCTCGTTCTGCATTCCCGTGTGTAATCGTAAGTCTTCATTTTGGTATCTTGGTATCAAATCTTGGGTCTGGATCTCACTCCCTCACAGGAGGGCCCAAGTGCCAAAGATCGTTGTGTTAGTAACATTTCTTGTCCCGGTCACAAGAGTATTCGGGTCTGTAAGTTGCACGAGAAGCGCCCAAGCACAGCATGGAAAAATCTTGTTTTAGGCTTCCAAGCAAGTAAGTGGGCGGGATTATATTGTCGACAGTCCGGATTCATCCGTAAGAGCAGATTGGTGGTTGGCGGGAAATCACGATTAGCGGAGCTGCGCTAAGATTACCACGATGGATGGCGCCCACATTGTATGTAGGAAAGGATAGCAGTCGTCCATCCAAAGGACACGTGGCGTGAGATCTAGTCACATCGGCTTTTCGACAGTCGGGAGTTTGAAGGGTGAGGGTTCTATTTCGTTCTACGTCTCGAAACCCCGAACCCCGAAGCCCCGAGAGAGCCCAGAGTCGAGCCCGCAGTACCACGAAGCAGTCTCAGTCGTTCATCCAAGGAGGACACCTGGTGCGCGATTAGGCTCCTCGCCTTTTCGCCCATCGCGACTTCTAAGCGCAAGGAGCAGCTCCTTCATACCCCTGAGGCACGAAGTGCCAAGAGCGTCCAGGACCCGGGGCCCACAGCATTGTCGAATAAGTTCAGGACCGTCAAATATGAGAGGGACACGTGGCGCCCAATTAAGCCATCTCAGCTTTCGCTCGCCGCGACTATGATAAGCAAGGATCAGCTCCTTCCTATTCGCGAACGTCGAAAGCGCCTTTGAGAATAAACGCAGGGTCACAACCCGTGGTCACTTGGGAAAATAAAAAGAGCTGTGCAAAAGGGGCCAAAGGTGTCGAGTCTAGTCGTCGAAAGGATCATCGCGATCTCCAAGTGCCATCTGATCCGACCTCAATCTTGGTTTTCGCTTGGAGTAAATGATGGTGAGAAGGGGTGGTTGAAACCTCTCCTCATTCATTAAGTGTAGGGTATGGAGGGTCTGGTAAGCTGTCTGCTCGAGAGGGTCTTATGTACCCCTTTTTCCAAACGAGACCATGCCGAGTCCTCGACTAGCCAGAGAGTTCTGCACACGCCAACTCGACATTTAATGGCTCAACTACTCCCCTTGCAGGAGCCATGCATAGTTAAGGTGGCGTCTGACAAAGAATATCCGTCCGAATTTGGCTGAAGGGACACCAAGCTTTAGATGACTGAGCACGCCTCTGTTAGGCGAATTCTTTTGAGTATATAGACTCAGTTTTTGTATTTTGTAATGATCGGTGGTTGAGCAAGGCTCCCGGTTGTAAAACTTTAATGAAGTACTATTATTCTGGTTATGCATGGACTCTTGAGACTTCTTGCCTTATGAATTTCAGTTTCTTTCACGCCTTTGTTTACACTGTATTAGAGCAACTCAGAATTGGAGGATCCAGTCGAGTTGTAACTATTGTAGGATGATGTAGGTTGGATCACTGTAATAGTTGAATTGTTTCTAATCAGTCTCTGTGATTTTCTTAGTGATGAACAACTTCGAATTGGAGGATCCAGTCAAGTCCCCCTTTCAGTTTCTCGAAGCCCTGAACCAAGAGGATCTTGCATTCAGAGTTTTTCTTCTACAAACTGCTGAAAGGCCTGTTGCCTGAGGTGGTTTGCCCACTCTTCTTACCAAGTCTTCTACCTTCTCATCTTTTAATCAACTCACTGACTGAAGTTAGATCAAGACCTCCTTTGTTCCTTACATACCAGACCCAGTCCCTGAGTTAGAGCGATATCTCCCCGAGTCTCTACCCATTTGATCACTCATTACAAATTATCGTGACATAAAACTGATGGACATTGGGCTCTACTCCTGCAAGCAATCCAGGAGTGACTTATGATGCTAACACGTTGAAGAAAGGATTCGATGTGTGAGAGAAGAAGCATGTCTCCCAGCATGAAGATCTACTTGTGTGTTGTGTGGAAGCGCTCCAAGATATTCACTGGAGCAGTGAGTCATGAAGGAAGATATCCCATGAATATTTGTGTAGATTTGATCTATGAAGAGACCAGTCGAGACGCCCGTGAAGATCAGCCATTGGGTAAAAGAGAAAAGCCTGAATCTTTGACCAAAAATTGAAACCCTTATCTTCCATCCATCTCTGGAAATTTGCATCCATCAAAGAAGAGCTTGAAGTCAGAGCTTGAAGTTGTGTTTGAGGGAAAGTGAACAAGTTGAAGCTGTGAGAAGATGCCCCAGTGCATGAAGGCATGGGCGATGTCCAGGAGGAAGTGAGTGGTGGAGAGCAATGAAGTCTAACGGAAACCTAAGCGAAGGTTCTACTAATTCTAGCTGTGCAAATGAGAGAAGGGGGGCCAAGAATGGATTACTATCTCGCTGGGACCAATATTATACGGTAAGTGCAATGTGGCATTCTCAAATTAATATGAAATGATATTTTAGAAAATTCCTCATGAATTTTATAAAGATCAATAATTCTTTATTTATTTTAAAAATAGTCATTTATAAAAGACAATTGGATCTGAGCAAAAGTCCTCGTGAATTTTATAAAGCTCAATAATTCGTTATTTATTTAAAAATGGTCAGATGATTTTATAAAAGACAATTGGAAAAGAAAGGCTTAATTACTTTGTCAAAGTGGCTATCTTTATTGCCTGAGAAGGCAGCTGGGCATAGTAGAGCAATGGATATACCTGGTGTGTAATTTGATAGGATAGAAGTTTTTTTTTTATCCCTGTAGAGAGTGGTGGATGAAGTTTCCTAGAATTCCATCTTATGAGTGTTTTAATTATGGTGATAAGAAGTGTTTGGATTTTCTATATGGATAAATAGCTTATTGACCCATAGTTGGGCTATCAGGATGGGTAGTCCTTATTGTTTATTTGTAGCTATGAAGAGATAGCCATAGTTGTAGGAGGGCATTTAGTAAAGAATGGGTTTATAATTTGGGAATTTAGAAAATAATGATTTTTGTAATTGCGATAAAATATTGTAATGATAAGTGTTGTAGGGGATGTATTATCATACTCGACACTCCAAAAAGTTTGTGGTCCAAGATGTAAAGCTTATCCATAGGCAAGTTGTATTCCCCAAGTGTTTAATAAGCCATGTTGAGTCAGGTTTAGTGCATTAGTGTTGTAGCGCATGTAATAATGAAATATGTATCCCTCTTATATATAAGGGTGGATGCGACATCAATCTGTGGATGCTACCACTCGATCATTTTCGTATGTGTATGTGCTAGTGGATAGAATTGTTTTCTTATTTCATTAGTAAAATTATCCAAAGAAGAGATTATTTTACCCTTTTGAACTAGATCAACTTGCATCTTACTCTCCCACCATATTAAGGCAGTGCCACTTAGTCGAAGAGAAGCTAACTGTATTTTTGTAGCCTCATCCATAATTCTTTGAACCCCACAATATACCTCTAAATGTTTGATCCAATTGTTCAATTTCTCAGAATTCAATTCTCCATCATAGGTCGGCAACTCAAACTAATTTCACCACATTGACAATATATTTTGGATCCTTTTCGAGTGTTTTGCGAGCAACATAGGTCTCTTTCCAACTGATTGTATTTCTTTAGGATGTGAGTAATGATCATAACAAGATAATTCCCTTTCCACCATTTCGACTTCATTGAAATTAAGGGCCAAATTGTTCTTATTATCCCATTTGAAAAACATACCTATAGAAGGGATCAAGGCTTCCTATAATATTCAATGGCTAAGGATTGAGTGGGAGTTGTATCATTAGTAAATTTAGTTAATACATTGAGAAATATCTGGTTGAAATGTTTTAATTTTTGTCCTTTATCCATCTTAATGTCTCATAAATCCTTATACAAAGATGCAGTTGTTTTCCTCTCCCTGAATTTTTTAATAAAAACCCTCTCAAAATCGTCCCAACTGGTTATAGAACCGAGTGGCACACTAAAATACCATGTAGATTCTCTACCCGAGAAGGTGTAAGGAAATATTCTACAGACTATGTCTTCATGCTAGACATTCAACCAGTGAGTAGATAAGAAGAATTTGTTTAAATGGTCTTCTGGCGACCCAGATTTGTTTGGATCGAATTTTGGAAGGATTTTGTCTGATTTCCTGGGCATTTCATGTAATGGTCCAGCTAAATTTAAGGCACCTTGGGACATCCACCATGTGATTACTATAATTTGATCTCTATGTTCACCCATGATATTTTCTAAATTTATTTTTGGGTTTTCACTTTCAAGGTTAGCCTCGGGTTTGACAAGTTATGTGCGACTTGGCTCAAGGGTACCAAACTTCTTGTAAAGCAGTTTCAATAATATCGTCTATGGAGTCGACGTAAATATTGGTATGTTTATTAGGTCTTTGCATATGTGTTTCTTTCCTTCTCAAAAGCTCAGAGGTTGTTGGAAAATTAACAAGTATCTTTACATAAGCATGTGTAATACAACGAGTTTCAGAGAAATCTTCTTGTGGTACTCGGTACCAAGTCTATGAATATGTTTCAAGAGTACTCGAGGCACTTCCCAGATTGGGATTCAAGTCTTCGCATGCAATTTCTTGTTCATAATCAATATAAGGGAACATAGTGGGATTAGGGTTATTTTATGAAGACTGATTTCGGTTGTGTATCTTGTTTATGTAATCCATATAAATTTCCTCCTAGAGCCAAATCTGTTGATAGGGCATAATTCCCTCGACAACAATAAGGGTTACTCACTGGTACATGGTCCCAACTAGACTATGTAATGATTACATAGCATTCACTTTGAGAACTTTTTCCTCAAGTGCCAAGTCACAAGGCCAAATTGTTAACTGTCTAAGTCACGACACCTCAACACAATGAGTCACAATAGAGGCAATGTTCACTTTGAGAACTTTTTCCTCAAGCGCCAAGTGACAAGGCCAAATATTTAACCATCCAAGTCATGACACCTCAACACAATGAGTCACACCAGAGGCAACATTCACTTTGGATTCAAGCGTCAAGTCTCAAGGAGAAGCCCACAAAGTATTTGTTTATGCACAACACGTCACTAATGTTGTCATCCATTGGATTATATAAAGGATAAGACATCAACTCACCTAAGCAACATGGTATAATATTTTCCCCAACAGCTGTTGCATTCATCAACGTGACTTGAACCTGCAAAACCACATGTCCAAGTGTTAACAACTGAAGTTATGTCCAGGTGTGTTATTGAATGTCACCCTAAGCACCACATGTCGAAGAAAAGGCTCATGATTTCATCCAAATGTCAAAGCACCAAACCCTACTCGAGAGTGCCATATCAAATGCACACCAAAGGTCATTAGTTTGAATACAACTAGAACTTCAATTTGTTGAAATTGAAGCTTCGAGGATGTCCTCCCTTCCCATCAATGCAATATCAAATAATATAATGCCTACAAACACAACAGATTCATCCAATGTATCCATCTCAATGTTCTTCGTCAAAACTTCTTCTCTCCGGGGAAAGTATGTGGTTCGTACGCCTCTCATAAACCCAAAATATTTTTCTTACTATTATGTAGATGTGAAGAAAATCAGTCTTGGGGGTCAAATCCTTCTTATTCGTTCCCAAATTTTTAATGCTAGAAATAGATAACGAGGCACTACAATGGATAGTGGAACCTTTGTTGTTCTCCTTGTCGCACCCTCCTACCAAGTTCTCAATGTGATTTTAAGTTTGAATGTGCGTTATCCTCGGGTGCCAAAACTTCTAATCATGTTCAGTGAAGTTGTTCAAATACCTTGCTTTAATATTTCTGGTACTAGGGTACATCAGCTTCAGTTTCCCAATTTGATTTTTCATTTCAAAGGAGGGGCGAAGCTCAACATTCCATGGAAGAATCTATTTGTTCCAATGGGTCTATATTTACTAGAGAATGAGTCTTCCTATTTATTTCATGGTTGGAATGAAATCCCCTAATAACGTGTCCATCATCAGCAACTATGCCCAACAGAATTTTCATTTTCAGTATGATTTGAATAATATTTGATTGAGATTTGTTAGAAGAAATTGTGTGTCTCAAGTTGTAAATGAAGGAAGAAATGAG
Organism: Picea engelmannii; assembly: GCA_009831015.1. Classification (NCBI taxonomy): domain Eukaryota; kingdom Viridiplantae; phylum Streptophyta; class Pinopsida; order Pinales; family Pinaceae; genus Picea; species Picea engelmannii. Next base: position 69,490 of record ML795654.1, read on the forward strand.
AAAAAACACACACAACTAAGGGATCTAGCTGCACTGAATAGAACGATAAGAGATGTCAAATTCTATAGGTTGTGTGGTGATCCAAGTCATAGATAATTTAAATTTCCAAACTTGAATTCAACATTCAAGATTGATTTTTTATGTTGATTATGCAGCAATGGTGGACATACACAATTGATTTCCCAATGAAAGGGTCATCATATTATTTTTAATGAGTCTCACCGAGACTGTTATAATTTGGCTCTCTGATGATCAGACTTTCTAGGAGGACATTGAATATGGTCCGCCTATAGGTTTGCAACAGTTTGTGTTGGATATGTAGTTTGTTATTCAGTTTGTATCTAAAGGGTGATACTTTTCAAGATGCATGCACCAAGTAATTGATACCTCTCTGGATTGAAAGGGATAACTTTTGAACCTAAAGTTGGTTTGTGGTTACCTCCATGGTTTTCCTCCCACAACTAGGAAAATTAGGGAGTGATAACACTTCTTATGGCCATGATCTTGGATTCATCTCCAGAATCCGACCCTAGATCTTGATGAGCTGATGCAACAGTCTTTTGATTCCCTTTATCCTTGGATTTCTTCAGTCATAATTCTGGAAGCAACTTCCAATTACATTGTGATTCCTCATGTCCCTTTTTATTACAGTGGGAACATGTAGGTCTTCCTTCAACTTGCTTCATTGTGGTTGATCTCTTACTCTTCCATTTACCTTTTGGTTTCTTCTCGTACTTGAATGGATTATTATCTTCACTTGCATGCTTACACTTACTAGCCTCTAAATGTGTAGCATGTATTGACACCTTGTCGATGTTAGTAGGGATAAACATTAGAATAGTGTGACGAAGATATGAGTGCATGTCACCAATGCACTTTAGAAGAGCTTCATGAGTATACAATGGAATTCCTAGGGATACTGCCTTCTTTTTGAATTCCTTTGTATATGTCTGAATATTCTGGCCCTTACCCTGTCTTAGATGCTACCACTCTATCATTCTTGTATGTGTATGTGTGAGTGCATATAATTTTTTTCTTATTTTCTTGGTAAACTTATCCCAAGAAGATATTATTTTACCCTTTTGAACTAGATCAACTTGCATCTTACTCTCCCACCATATTAAGGCAAAGCCACTTACTCGAAGAGAAGCTAACTGTATTTTTGTAGCCTCATCCATAATTCTTTGAACCCCGCAATATACCTCTATATGCTTGATCCAATTGTCCAATTTTTCAGAATTCAATTCTCCATCATAGGTTTGCAACTCAAACTAATTTCACCACATTGTCAATATATTTTGGCTCCTCTTCGGGTGTTTTTCAAGAAACATAGGTCTCTTTCCAACTAATTTTATTTCTTCGGGATGTGAGTGATGATCATAAGAGGATAATTCCCTTTCCACCATTTCAGCTACATTGAAATTAAGGGACAAATTGTTCTTATTAACCTGTTTGAAAAACATACCTATAGAAGGGATCAAGGCTTCCATATAATATTCAATGGCTAAGGACTGAGTGGGAGTTGTATCATTAGTAAATTTAGTTAAGACATTGAGAAATATCTGGTTGAAATATTTTACATTTTCTCCTTTATCCATCTTTATGTATCATAACTCCTTATACAAAGATACAGTTGTTTTCCTTTCCCCAATTTTTTTAATAAAAACCCTCTCAAAATTGTCCCAACTGGTTATAGAACCGGGTGGCACACTAAAATACCATGTAGATGCTCTACCTGAGAAGGTGTAAGGAAATAGTCTACAAACCATGTCTTCATGCTAGACATTCAACAAGTGAGTAGTTAAGAAGAATTTGTTTAAATGGTCTTCTGGCGACCCAAATTTGTTTGGATCGAATTTTGGAAGGATTTTGTCTGATTTCATGTAATGGTCCAGCTAAATTTAAGGCACCTTGGGACATCCACCATGTGATTACTATCATTTGATCTCTATGTTCACCCATGATCTTTTCTAAATTTATTTTTGGTTTTTCACTTTCAAGGTTATCCTCAGGTTTGACAAGGTATGTGTGACTCGGCTCAAGGGTACCAAACTTCTTGTAAAGTAGTTTCAATAATATTGTCTATGGAGTTGACGTAAATATTGGTATCTGTATTAGGTCTTTCCACATGTGTTTCTTTCCTTCTTGAAATCTCATAGGCTATTGGCAACTTACCAAGTAGCTTTACGTAAGCACATGTAATATGATGAGTTTCAGAGAACTCTTCTTGTGGTACTCGGTACCAAGTCTATGAATTTGTTTTAGGAGTACTCGAGGCGCTTCCCAGATTGGGATTCAAGTCTTCGCATGCAATTTCTTGTTCAGAATCAATATGAGGGAACATAGTGGGATTAGGGTTATTTTATGAAGACTAATTTCGGTTGTGTATCTTGTTTATGTAATACATAAAAATTCCCTCCTAGAGCCAATTGTGTTGACGAGGAAAAATTCCCTTGACAACAGTAAGGGTTACTCCCTGGTACATGGTCCCAACTAGACTATGTAATGCTTGGTTTAGGAGACCCATCCAAAATTTGTCCCATCTGCAATTGCTATTTTTTGGGGTTTTACTAGTTGCAGTCTAGTCTACCGATGAAGATGGATGATGAATGGGTATGCAATACAAAGATGTAGATGAAGACTATGTATTGAAATCCATCTAATCTATTGCTAATCTATCCTACCCTATCCTAGATATGATCATACTAAAGTAACCGGGTGATATGTAAATGAAACTGAACTCTGCATAAGATCCCCACATAGACAGCTAAAACAAAAATGTAGAATCAGAAACAAGTGCATACATACATATAACTAGAATAGTCTAAATTATATTTTTGCATACATTGACAACCCAACAATATCAGGACTTAAAGATATGTTAAAGAATAATAAAAATTGTAGAATAATATAGAGTGCATAAGATCAATCCATAGGAAAACAAGCATTCTTACAATCCATGTGAACAACATAGATCCCACTTGAAATAGTTCACAACAAAGAAAACTTCACACATAGATTATTCTTTCTTATAGAAAATAAGCCCTGAGGGCTTCTCAATGCTCATTAATAGAGTACAAGTTCTTGAATTAGTTCTTGGTTCTATATGAGGTCTTCTCAATACTTGTTAATAGAGTACAAGTTCTTGAATTAGTTCTTGGTTCTATATATAGTGCTTGAGGAGCTCCTTACAAAATGGCCACATTCCCTCTTTTATGCAATAATATGTAACTCATGAGTGACCCTTTGTATTCTTCTTAAAGAAATTGTTACAAAAACTATTAGGTTTCATTTTTCCTAGTGAAAAGTGTACAATAAAGAAAAAATTGAAGTTGGTTGAGAAAAAGACAAAATAAGTGGTAGGTAATAACATTTATTTTTATTTTTATTTTGTCTTTATTCATGAACTTTTCCCGTGAGGTATGTTGTCCACACTTCTAGCTAATCATACAAAGATCTAATCCTACAGTAAGCTAGTTCTTTCAGTGTTGCGTTATGCATAGCTATGTTTTCTTCGAGGGTGCTCATATATTAATGCTTGGGTTATTAGACATATGACACTATCCCTTGTTCACATTTTTACAGGTGCATTTTCTCCCATATATGTTGACATATGGACATCATTTTCGCACTAAGTATGTTGAAGATGGACATCAAAATAATAGAGGAGAAGTTAGTTTACATTGGAATGATACAAGAGATCATGCAATTGGAATTCTCATCTTTTCAATGTGTTATTTTTTGTTGCAAGTGGTGGGATACCTTCAACTAGAGAAATGTAAAGGATTATTATTATAGTAAGCTAATATGTATTAAGTCTAAAAAATGTGGGTCGAAAATAAGGAGCCTTATGTTTTCCCAAAACATTGCTTCCAAGTGTTTTTTTACCTAGATGTGTTGGATGGAGATTGGTG
>ML795654.1:73453-84158 GCA_009831015.1 Picea engelmannii
ATAGTAAGCTAATATGTATTAAGTCTAAAAAATGTGGGTCGAAAATAAGGAGCCTTATGTTTTCCCAAAACATTGCTTCCAAGTGTTTTTTTACCTAGATGTGTTGGATGGAGATTGGTGGTTCGTACTAAGAAATGATCCAAGATATAAACATATTTTTTAGAACAAAAACATTATAATTCCAAGTGAGAAACATAATTAGGGCGATGGAAATGAAGACTGATATGTAAATGCTTTGTTTCAACATTTATATTGTGGATGTGTCATTTTATTATAGGTATCTATAATGGCCAATTATGTTTTTTTTTCTTCATTTTATAATGTTGGATATGAAAAGTTAAAAACCATTTACAACCACCATATTAAAAAGTCGTAGTCTAACTATTCTACATTTTTTCCCTTTTTCAGTGATGTTTTCTGTTCAATTTTTCCTGAAATCTAGCAACAAATTGTTGTATATGAAGATTTGAGTGGTTAATTATGTATAATTTGAGTGCCCCAGGGGTTTTTCTGCACATTGAATCCATCCATCCATGTCAAACAATGATTGGAGACACTTGTCAACCAACGATTATACCACTTGTACCTTTCCTATTCATTTCCAATTAGGTTCCACGTATCACCCCTACAGTGGTGACACGTGTTACTTCTTTGACCTTTGACTGGAACTTTGAACACTGATAAATTTTGCATACGAGCTTTGTTTGACATTCTGTTTGCGTCATTGGAACACTGATGACGAGCTCTACATGTTGAGATCATTTTTGATATATTTTGGGACACTTTAATTTTGAGCATCTCTCAACCATTATGGACCTCTATGGATGTTCCAGATCTTTCTAAACCTCTCTGATCATTCCCAGATCCTTTGGATCATTCATCCCCATTGGAATACTTTTGGACCTCCAAACTTTTATGCAACAATTAGGTGAGGGTAGAGTTCCCTCACCCTTCTGATCTCCATCCATTTGGATTTACTTGGTTTTACCTATTTAATACCAACTCGAAGATATTCCACATCACTTCACTGTGAATTTATCATCATTTTGTCAAGAATGACATCTTGATTTTATTCGCCACAAACAAATTCCATAGGTGATTTAGGCAAGTACCCCAAACATACTTCAAAATGAGTTTTCTGAGTAGACGAATGCATAGCATGATTATAGGCATGTTAGATATAAGGAAATTGTTCATCCCATAACTTAGGATGCTTGTTGCAGTATCCTTGGAGTAGATGTACAACTGTTATGTTTACCACCTTTTTCTATTCATTTTCTTGTGGATGAAAAGTCATTCTCTTCTTCAACTTAGTGTCGATTAGCTCCCATAAATGAGATGAAAACTTTTCCAAAAAGCATGAGTCTCGATATGATATTATAGATGTAGGAGGTCCAAAATGAACCCATATGTTGGAAAAGAACATCTGTGATTTATGTTCAGTTGTGACTTGTTTCCTGCATGGAATTAGAATACACATCTTGTTGAATCTATCTATAGTGAAATACAGATAATCATGACCTGTCCTGGACATCGACAAACCTCCAACAAAGTCCATGGAGATACTTTCCCATTGTTGTGAAGTTATTGAAAGTGGTGTATATAACCCCATCTTTTGTTGCTAGGCTTACTTGTGGCACTCATGACACACCCTTTGATATACTTGGAAATTGTCTCGTTCATCTGAGGCCAATAAAAATACCTTTGTAATTGTGCAACTGTATTACCAACCGTAAAATAACCAGAGATGAGAGATGTATGAGATTCTTTGATTACCTTGATCCTTTCATCTCTTGGTATACATAATTTTCCAAGATAATATAGTAAACGATCATGCATATAATAGTTTGATTACTTATTTATGTGATTTAATGCATCATATACTTCTTTACAATCATCATCCCTAGAATATTGTTCAAGATATATTTCAAATGATGAAGGATTATACCTGAGTATTGTAGATGCATTAATTATTTGTCTTGATAACATGGCTGCAACCTTGTTATGAATACCCTTCTTATACTTGATTACTGGATGGAAATGTTTTAGAAAACCCATCCACCTAAAGTGTCATGACTGTTGTAGCTTGGTTTGTGACTGCAAATACTATAATGGTTGTTGATATGTATGAATTATTGTCTCCTTTCCCATTAAGTAATGCTTCCATTTCTTTACACTTTGCACCAACACATACAATTCCTTATCATATGTTGGATAATTAATCACATATTGAGTGAAAGTATCAAAATGATAACATATAGGTTTATCTCGTTGCATCAAGACTATGCCCATGGCATATTTTCTTGCATCGGTTTGAATTTCAAATGGTTATTGTAGATATGACAATTCTAGAACTGGTGTGGTGCTTATCTTGTCCTTCAATGTCTCAAAGTATTTCTGCTACTTGCCTCCCCATTGAAAGACATGTTTATCACTCGTTAATTCCTGTAGAGGTGTTGCTATGTATGAGAAATTAGCAATGAATTTCCTCCAGTACTGTACTGCTCCTAAGAAGCGCCTAACTTTGGTGGCAATAGTTGGCTTGGGCCATTTCACAATGACTTCTACTTTTGCAGGATCCATTTCCAGCTGACCATTCCCTACAATGTAACCTAGATATACCAGAGAATTGTTTCCAAATTCACACTTGGAAATTTTAACATACAACTTCTTCTTCTCCAAAAGTTCAAAAACTTTTCTGACATGCATTTCCATCTTCGACTGAAGATCAATATGTATTCTAAATATACAATAAAAAAATCATTTATGTAGGATCTGAACACATCATTCATCACTCATAAAATTTGTTGGTGTGTTACATAACCCAAATGGCATAACCAACCATTTGAACAAGCCTTGCTTGGTCTTAAAAGAAGTTTTGCACATGTCACCTTCTACAATTTTTATTTGATGGTAACCACTTCTCAAGTCCAACTTCGTGAAATACACAACATTGTTTAGTTGATCTAATAGATCATCTATTCTTGGAAGAGGATAATGGTTATTTATTGTGATCTTAGTCAGGGCTAAGAAATCAATACACATCCTCCACGTGCCATCTTTCTTCAGAACTAATACGATAGGAGAACCACACAGAGGTGAGCTTAGTCTAATGATTCCTTTGTTGAGCAGCTCCTGAATTTGCTTCTTGATTTCTGCAGTCTCTATTACTGATGACCTATACATTCCAATTTCAGAAGAGGAGCATCATGTTGCAAACATATTTCGTGTTCAACCTCTCTTTTAGGAGGAAACCTAGTAGGTTCCTGAAACATCTCATCATAATTATATATGATGTTGATCAATTACTTCTTATTATTTGGATCACAACCTGCTAAATCATATGTTATATCTTCTTCTTTATGTTTCACTATCACGAGAACAAAACATTTACTTGCACTCGTGAGTCTCTTTATTTGTCCTATGCTCACTAAAGAAACATTAGTTTTGATGTGATGTCAAGAGGCACAACATATAACTCAACGTCATCAAAGAAATTAACTATAATTGCAAACCTGATCTTACATTGTTTCGCCACTTGCAACTTAGCATCATCACACAACCAACCTAATAGATATGGATTTTTGTGAGGTGTGATATTCAATCCCATCTTCTTAAAAATTGCTTCAGATATTATATTTACTTGAGATCCATTGTCAAATAAAGTATCAACCTTTGAATGCTTAACTATAACTCTGACATGAAAAATCTCACTTCTTTTCTTATGATCAATATCACTTTCCGTCTTGGCAGATTGAACTGGAGAATTTAATTTGATAGATGATATATCTTTTCTTGGTGTTATGATATGTTATTTTTTTTTTATGAATTTGTTAAAAATTTGGCATTTGGGCCAAACATCTACGAAGTTTGGCAAATAAAAATTTGGCTTTTAAACCCAATTTTGGCTCTCGGGTCTGTACACAGAATAATTTTTTTTTGGCTCTCGGGTCTCTACATAGAGTTTGAATAAAAATTTTTATTAAAAAAGTGTAGAGTTTGAATAAATTTGTTTTGGCTCTTAGGTCTCTATATAGAGTTTGAATAATTTTTTATTTTCCAAGTCACAACACCTCAACACAATGAGTCACAGTAGAGGCAGCTTTCACCTCAACACAATGAGTCACAGTAGAAGCAATGTTCACTTTGAGAACTTTTTCCTCAAGCGCCAAGTCACAAGGCCAAATCTTTAACCATCCAAGTCACGACACCTCAACACAATGAGTCACACTAGAGGCAATGTTCACTTTGAGAACTTTGGCCTCAAGCACCAAGTCACAAGGCCAAAGCCAAATATTTAACCATCCAAGTCATGACACCTCAACACAATGAGTCACACTAGAGGCAACATTCACTTTGGCTTCAAGTGCCAAGTCTCAAGGAGGATCCCACAAAGTATTTTTTTATGCACAACATGTCACTAATGTCGTCATCCATTGGATTATATAAAGGATAAGACATCAACTCACCTAAGAAACGTGGTATAATATTTTCCCCAACAGCTGTTGCGGTCATCAACGTGGCTTGAACCTGCAAAACCACATGTCTAAGTGTTAACAACTAAAGTTATTTCTAGGTGTGTTATCGAATGTCACCCTAAGCACCACATATCGAAGAAAAGGCTCATGATTTCATCCAAATGTCGAAGCGCCAAACCCTACTCGAGAGCGCCATATCAAATGCACACCAGAGGTCATTAGTTTGAATACAACTAGAACTTCAACTTGTTGAAATTGATGCTTCGAGGATGTCCTCCCTTCCCCTCAGTGCAGTATCGAATAATATAATGCCTACAAACACAACAGATTCAACCAATGTATCCAGCTCAATGTTCTTTGGCAAAAATTCTTCTCTCCAGGGAAAGTATGTGGTTCATACACCTCTCATAAATACAATTTTTTTTTCTTACTATTAAGTATATGTGAAGAAAATCAGTCTTGGGGGTCAAATCTTGCTTATTCCTTCCCAAGTTTTTCATGCTAGAAATATATAAGGAGGCACTGCAATGGATAGTGGAACCTCTGTTGTTCTTCTTGTCGCACCCTCCTACCAAGTTCTCAATGTGATTTTAAGTTCGAATGTGCATTATCCTTGAGTGCCAAAATATTTGATCATGTTCAGTGAAGTTGGTCAGATGCCTTGCTTTAATATTTCTGGTACAAGGGTACATCAACTTTAGTTTCCCAATTTGATTTTTCATTTCAGAGGAGGGGTGAAGCTCAACATTCCATGGAAGAATATATTTGTTCCAATGGATCTATATTTACTAGAGAATGAGTCTTCCTATTTATTGCATGGTTGGAATGAAATCCCCTAATAACGTGTCCATCATCAGCAACTATGCCCAGCTGAATTTTCATTTTCAGTATGATTTGAATAATAATTGATTGAGATTTGTTAAAAGAAATTGCGCGTCTCAAGTTGTAAATGAAGGAAGAAATGAGCAAAAATACTCACAACTAAGGGATCGAGCTGCACTGAAGAGAACGATAAGAGATGTCGAATTCTATAGGTTGTGTGGTGAGCCAGGTCATAGATAATTTAAATTTCCAAACTTGAATTCAACATTCAAGATTGATATTTTATGTTGAATACGAAGAGATGGTGGAGATCCACAATTGATTTCCCAATGAAAGGGTCATCACATTATTTTTAATGAGTCTCACCGAGATTGTTATAATTTGGCTCTCTGATGATCAGACTTTCTGGGAGGACATTGAATATGGTCCGCCTGAAGGTTTGCAACAGTTTGTGTTGGATATGTAGTTTTTTATTCAACTTGTATCTAAAGGGTGCTACTTTTCAAGATACATGCACCAAGTAATTAATCCCTCTCTGAATTGGAAGGGATAGATTTCGATCCTAAAGTTTGTTTGTGGTTACCTCCATGGTTTTCTTCCCACAACTAGGAAAATTAGGGAGTGATAACACTTCTTATGGCCATGATCTTGGATTCATCTCCGGAATCTGACCCTAGATTCAGATGAGCTGATGCAAAAGTCTTTTGATTCCCTTTATCCTTGGATTTCTTCAGTCATAATTCTGGAAGTAACTTCCAATTACACTGTGATTCCTCATGTCCCTTTTTATTACAGTGGGAACATGTAGGTCTTCCCTCATCTTGCTTCATTGTGGATGATCTCTTACTCTTCCATTTACCTTTTGGTTTCTTCTCATACTTGAATGGATTATTATCTTCACTTGCATGCTTACCCTTACTAGCCTCTAAATGTGTAGCTTGTATTGACACCTTGTCAATGTTAGTAGGGTTAAACATTAGAATAGTGTGACAAAGATATGAGTGCATGCCACCAATGTACTTTAGAAGAGTTTCATGAGTATACAATGGAATTCCTAGGGATAATGCCTTATTTTTGAATTCCTTTGTATATGCCTGAATATTCTGGCCTTTACCCTGTCTTAGATGCTACCACTCGATCATTTCTGTATGTGTATGTGCCAGTGGATAGAATTGTTTTCTAATTTCCTTAGTAGACATATCCAAAGAAGAGATTATTTTACCCTTTTGAACGAGATCAACTTGCATCTTACTCTCCCACCATATTAAGGCAGTGCCACTTAGTCGAAGAGAAGCTAACTGTATTTTTGCAGCCTCATCCATAATTCTTTGAACCCCGCAATATACCTCTATATGCTTGATCCAATTGTCCAATTTCTCAGAATTCAATTCTCCATCATAGTTCGGCAACTCAAACTAATCTCACCACATTGTCAATATATTTTGGCTCCTTTTCGAGTGTTTTGCGAGCAACGTAGGTCTCTTTCCAACTGATTTTATTTCTTCGGGATGTGAGTGATGATCATAAGAGGATAATTCCCTTTACACCATTTCGACTTCATTGAAATTAAGGGCCAAATTGTTCTTATCATCCCATTTGAAAAACATACCTATAGAAGGGATCAAGGCTTCCATATAATATTCAATGGCTAAGGACTGAGTGGGAGTTGTATCATTAGTAAATTTAGTTAATACATTGGGAAATATTTGGTTGAAATATTTTACTTTTTCTCCTTTATCCATCTTAATGTAGCATAACTCCTTATACAAAGATGCAGTTGTTTTCCTTTCCCCAATTTTTTAATAAAAACCCTCTCAAAATCGTCGCAACTGGTTATAGAACTTGGTGGCACACTAAAATACCATGTAGATTCTCTACCCAAGAAGGTGTAAGGAAATAGTCTACAGACCATGTCTTCATGCTAGACTTTCAACAAGTGAGTAGCTAAGAAGAATTTGTTTAAATGGTCTTCTGGTGACCCAGATTTGTCTGTATCGAATTTTGGAAGGATTTTGTCTGATTTCCTAGGCATTTCATGTAATGGTCCAGCTAAATTTAAGGCACCTTGGGACATCCACCATGTGATTACTATCATTTGATCTCTATGTTCACCCATGATCTTTTCTAAATTTATTTTTGGGTTTTCACTTTCAAGGTTAGCCTCGGGTTTGACAAGGTATGTGTGACTCGACTCAAGGGTACCGAACTTCTTGTAAATAAGTTACAATAATATCGTCTATGGAGTCGACGTAAAATTGGTATGTGTAATAGGTCTTTGCACACATGTTTCTTTCCTTCTCGAAAGCTCATAGGCTGTTGGAAACTTACCAAGTAGCTTTACGTAATCACGTGTAATAGGACGAGTTTCAGAGAAGTCTTCTTGTGGTACTCGGTACCAAGTCTATGAATATGTTTCAGGAGTACCCGAGGCACTTCCCAAATCGGGATTCGAGTCTTCACATGCAATTTATTGTACAAAATCAATATGAGGGAACATAGTGGGATTAGGGTTATTTTATGAAGACTGATTTCAGTTGTGTATCTTGTTTATGTAATCCATAAAAATTCCCTCCGAGAGCCAATTCTTTTGATGGGGCATAATTCCATCGACAACAGTAAGGGTTACTCCCTGGTACATGGTCCCAACTAGACTATGTAATGTTTGGTTTAGGAGACCCATCTGGAATTTGTCCCATCTGTGATTTCTATTTTTGGGGGTTTTACTGGTTGCAGTCTGATCTACCGATGAAGATGGATGATGAATGGGTATGCAATGCAAAGATGTAGATGAAGACTATGTACTGAAAGCAAGCTAATCTATTGCTAATCTATCCTACCCTATCATAGATATGATCATACTAAAGTAACCGGGTGATATGTAAATGAAACTGAACTCTGCATAAGACCCCCACATAGGCAGGTGAAACAAAAATGAAGAATCGGAAACAAGTGCATACATACATATAACCAGAATAGTCTACATTATATTTTTCCATACATTGACAACCCAACAATATCAGGACTTAAAGATATGTGAAAGAATAATAAAAATTGTAGAATAATATAGAGTGCATAAGATCAATCCATAGGAAAACAAGCATTCTTACAATCCATGTGAACAACATAGATCCCACTTGAAATAGTTCACACCAAAGACAACTTCACACATAGATTATTCTTTCTTATAGAAAATATTAGGCCCTGAGGGCTTCTCAATACTCATTAATAGAGTACAAGTTCTTGAATTAGTTCTTGGTTCTATATAGTGCTTGAGGATCCCCTTACAAAATGGGCACATTCCCTCTTTTATGCAATAATATGTAACTCATGAGTGACCCTTTGTATTCTTCTTAAAGAAGTTGTTACAAAAACTATTATGTTTCATTTTTCCTAGTGACAAGTGTACAATAAACAAAAATTTGAAGTTGGTTGAGAAAAAGACAAAATAAGTGGTAGGTAATAGCATTTTTTTTATTTCTATTTTGTCTTTATTCAAGAACTTTTTCCCCTGAGATATGTTGTCCACACTTCTAGCTGATCATACAAAGATTTGATCCTACGGTAAGCTAGTTCTCTTAGTGTTGCATTATACATAGTTATGCTGTCTTCGAGGGTGCTCATATATTTTAACAGTGTTGCCATGAATGCTTGTATCATGGTATGCAATTTGATAAGTTATAATATATGTTTCTCTATAAGATCTGTAGTAATTGTGGTGGAAGCTCCGACAATCGATATTCTATGATTGGTGCTATTGTTAACCTTGTCTACTAGTTCTTCCGAGAACAAATTTTTACAAAGCTTGTCTAATTGACGTAGTCGGCTCCCTTTAATTAACTCATGCGCGACCTTGTGTAGTTTAGATCATACAACCATTAATTTGGTGACATCTTTATATGCTCTTTTATCTGCTTGTTGGAAGCATTGTAGTGAATACAAATATGTCTTCCTCTCTAAGGTTGATGGTCTATATAGCTCAGGTGGTGCATCGGGATTCTCTATAATCCACTTGTCAATATCATTGATGCCTTCTCGGATAATGTTGAATTAAGTAAGTTTTACTTGTATTTGACTATTTTTCTCTATAATTGTGGAAACTGCTTGTTGGAAGAGGTGTAAGTGAGCATACATATCTATAATGGCCTCTTCCAGTTCTTTCCTAACTTTCTCGGCACTGGATTTGAAACTTTGCATATTGTTTTCATCGACTTTTACTTGTTGAATTGTTTCTTCTAGTTCCCTGATTATTTCCTCTTTTTTCTGATTTTGTTGGCACAACCTCCTAATATTTTCTTCATTGGCATTCATGAATGTGGTGCCATCTTAGCAGAAGCTATGGGATTTTCCCTAGTATCTCTTATTATAGGAACTTGTGCGAGGACCGATATTGGAATCCCTTGAGTTGTTGGCACTTTCCTTACTTGTTCTTGCACGATCTTCCCAGTTTTGATGTCATAAGTGAAGCTTCTCAATTTCGGGACTTCACTTGGCTGAAATGGAGCCCAAATCCCCAGTCCTAGATTATCGAACGGTGCCTCTATGAAAGTGTTTGATGTTGAAACTTCTTTGATATTAATATCCATTGGTTGAGTTCCATCGTTTCTCTTCTCAACACCTTTCTTTCGTCTTTCTTCGTCAGCCACTTTATTCGCTGCTTCTTTGGCTATGTTTTCTGCAGCTTCTCTGGATTTTTCTACTACCTTTTCTTTGGCCTCTTTCCATTTGATCTCATTTTTTTTTGTTTCTTTTGCTTCCACCTCAACCTTGTCTTTCTCTTCTTCAAGATTTTTCTTTTTCTTGGCAGCTCCATTCCTTTTCTTGTAGACTTTTTATTTTCCTATTATTTTCTTATCTGTCAGTGTTTCTTCTTCTCCTTTTTCCAATCCCAAGTGTACAGAGGTGGAAGTGGGGGATGATCTTCTTGATGCTCCTTCTACTACTTTTTTTAAGGCTTCTTCTCTTTCTCTTTCTTCTTTCACAATCCTCCCTATAGGTTGACCTCGTCTCTGTAAGATAACATCATTGTCGGTTTGTGTCTTTCAATGCACTTCTTCTTCATCCCAAATATTTGTCGTGTACTCCCTAGGAAAACCTGCTTTATTGAAATGGTATTTCACGACTCCTTTAGGGTCATGTCTTCTAAATCTTTCCTCTCCAAAATGACATAAGATAAATATGTCTACTTCATATTATTCTTTCTTGTTGTTGGAAAATGATTAGATCCCAACGTACAGTGGAAGTGGAGGCCATATTGCTTTCTTCTCCCGGTAGAGTACTACTCCCTCTCCATATATTATTTTATGATATGTTACTTCTTGGAGTACTAGTTTATCTGGTATAAATTGGGGGAGAAGATGGAGGGGTTTAGTGGAACTATGCACTATGATATAAGTACCATGCTCCAT
>ML795654.1:110926-138707 GCA_009831015.1 Picea engelmannii
ACCAATTATTACAACAGTAAAATCTCTTAAAAGAAATTACTAAAGTTGATTTTTACATTGCCTCATTAGCTTCTGACAAGTGCTAACATATTGCTATTGTTAGATTATCATTTTGGGTCATCTTGAAGCTTATTTAAGGCATTTATTGTGAAGACATCATCATATATACATTGTTGTTATAGATTTTTGTTTTCTTCATCTTATATCAACTTATTGCTTTCATTGACAAGTCCAAGGTTTTATGAAGCACTAACATCAATAGTACTTGCAAAAAATAGTTTTTTCTTGTTGCTTTATTCTGGGCAGGTACACTTAAGCATATCATTGCTTCATTTGTTAACACTTTGGGAATTTTTGATCGGTGTGACTTGTGAGAGGGTATAACTTTTCTTGATACTTCCACCTTTGCCTTCTCAAACCCCCAGGTCACCGGGGACATCTTCCCTGGGCTTTCACCCCTAAATAGAAAGAGGTGTCTTATTAAGGTGATAGTGATAGGAAAACCTTTTGTTACACCAATTTTCCTTTCCCTTTTGGACAAGTACAAATTGCGCGATAACAAGGTGCATAGAGAAAATTGGTTTGAAACCAATTCTTTGCACCAAATTACCTTCCAAAGAATTCTCATCAAACAAATCTATATATGTGTTTACAAATTAGGAATATCTATCCCACTTTGCAGAGCTTGTTAACCCTAGACATTCATCATTAAGTATTGATTGCTCTAATAAAATATCATATTATTACCCTTGTTATAAAATCAATTCACTTTTATTTGATCCTTATCACCAAATAACTTGTTGGAGGCTTAAGTAGGATATTAAAGAATAATCCATAGGATTTCATAATAGGATAGATCATATCTGAAGAGAATGCAACACAAACCTCAGGGTTTGATCAGGTAAATATAAACTAATGAAGAGACAAATCAAAACCCATGGATTTGTCACACACCCGACCCCTAAGTAGATTTTTAAGGGATGGGGTATAAATTTTTCGCTTAACCTAACACCCATGGTACTATGGAGAAAAGCCTCCTATAATGGGTCAAAGGTAAAGGCAGAGCGCTAACTCCCTTAAAAGACAGTTCTACCTTTAAACTACCCCAAAACCAACTAAACTAAGTGATGAGAAATAAAGGAAATAGGATTAATGAATGCACATTTAGTCCTTGCGGTTGGTGTAAGCCTCTTTCGCTTGTTGCTTCCTCCTAGATCACCTGTCTCCTCCCAAAGATGACCTGCAAAAGATTAGGAATACAATGCAACAACATATGTTATCTCTATGAATCACTTTAAAAGTTTAGATATAGATATAAATGCACAAATCAACAAAAGAATATAGACATAATTTTGGGGGACAAGAATGAACTCTTTTATTCATTTTTAAGATAAAAAGGATTACAACCTTCATCGGAAATCGCTCCATGAACCAGGTTCTGGCTCCTCTATCGTGGCTCCAAGTACATCAATCCCGTGTTAGCTTCTCACAACAAACTTATTACCTAGGAAATGAGGAAGGGTTGCATAAAGAGAAAGGGCTGGAGGGGAAGGTTGATACCAAAACTCATAATAGGATGCAAAAATTGGGGTAAGAAAGGGAAGGGATTTTGGTAGAGTTTTTTTATTCTCTTACTTATCTTGTCAAATGACACCCCAAGACCTCTTTTTATATGAGAAAAATATGGTTATTCGGTTTGGGAACAAGCTACAAGTTGTAAAATGGTTAGGAAACTCTCTATGGCCCATAAACTCCACCAAATTCCTTGCAATTTTATATTTTTTGCAACTTTTGGAGGTAAATGTGGGCTAACTAGAATGCAACTTGCATATGTACACAGGCTAACTAGCATGCATTACTTGTGTGTACGCGGGTTATTGGTGCATCATGGCGTGTACACTATCCAAAAAATAATTTTTTAAGAGGCAGCCTCAGCAATATTTTGGAAAAGTATGTAAGTGGAAAGGTCGATGTCTTGTATGCATAGGTAAGGCATTTTTGGACTATAACAAATTCCACCTAATGTGTGAGGTTAGAAGAGCAATTGAAGGCCAAAATAAATTACAATATCTTTACATAGTGGGAAGGCACCGAGTTGAGTGAGTGTGGGACGAGTCTTCGTGAGTGTGCCATCTGCAAAAATAATAATAATCTCTGAGGTGGGCATACCCGTGCTCGGGATAAACTAAGCATGTCTTCCAATCAAGTATATTGTAAATCCATGTCACATATGACTACTAGAAAAAAATATAAATTTCCATATAAATTCCAACCGTGAACAATACACAACGGATCTACATCTCAAGATCATTTGAGGATATACAAGTACAATATGATATGCATCTTCAAGAAGAATCAATGCTTGTGGCTGGAGATGAGGACTTCATCACTCGAGCAAGAACTTCAAGATATTCAAAACCTTAGGTAGGAGTACAATAAGAGTGTAAGACTCACTACCCTGAGCTCTTTGACATGTTGTCGGGGAAAGACTAGAGGATCTCGATCATAAGGCATAGAACTTCATTGATTTTGAATCTAAACTTGTCTGGACTCTCGGGATGGCCAACTCATGAAATTCAAGAGATAAACTGCAGGATGGTCGTTGGATAAAACTTCCCTTGGACAAAAGCACGAAAACAATATGAGACTCGGGTAGTGTAATATTGACATAAGTTTGTGATACAAGAGGCACCACAAACTCTCCTTATGTTTGGAAGAGTAACTAAATGGAGGAGGACACAACTTTATGTAACGAGAACAACTTATTAAGGATATACTAGATCCCAATGCTTGGAGAATAAACAAAAGGATGTGCTTTGTCCAAGGGTGACTATATTGTTGCCGAAAAAAAAATGTATATCCTGTCCCCTCTTTTTGGAATATTTGATTTTTTTGTCTTTTTCAAATTTTTAACCAGCTTGAAAAAGAATAAAAGAATGCTACATTACAAAGGAGGAACGAGTGTCGCGGGAAAGAAAACTAGTTCCATGATCCGTATTTTATGAGAAAAAATAAATGAATACATATTATTAGTAGGTTCTTAACACAAAATAACAGAGATACAATAAAACTAGTTTTCTATTCAATAACGAAATAAGCTGAAAATTGTAAAATGCAGCGGAAACAAGCTTGTTGGAATGGTGGCAGCTTATCTCTGAGAAGAGATATGATAGCTACGCTTATTCACAAGAAGATGATTACAATGAGGCTCTGAAGGCCTTTTTACAATAATCAGGAATGTTAAAAACCCTAGACATCCAAAAACCTAACCCTAGGAGATGAAGCGCCAAAAGTCATGTGGGCCCCATTTGGGTAAGTTAGTACATCAACTTCTCGAGGTCGTAACTTTTGCATACGATCTTCGTTTTAGGTGTATGATAGCCCATTGGAAAGGTATCATCGAGGAGATTCATTTTAGGTGCAATAAAAAAGGAACTTATATAATGCAAACATGTTTTCCCAAAAAACATCGTTTAGGGGCTCAAAACGGCTCCGGAAGTGAAAACTGCTAAAAATAGTAAATTACCAAAATAGATAGAAAACTATTTTGAGCTAGTTGGAAAAGGTGGGCGGCCACCGATATCCATTTGGATCAATCTCCCCTCCTTAGGAAGCAATGGTCTCCATTGTGTTAAGGTCCCCCATCAGATGAGGAAATTTCTGCTGAATTTGGCCGCATGTGCGCCACTTGCCTTGGTGCAGGAGCTGCCCTGCTTTGACAACTTGATAAAGCTGGATCCTTTGTTGTTGAGTGCCCTTGATATGTGTGTCCACAATATGATCATTGGATGCCTGTTGTATGTAGTTGGGGTTGATCCATGTTGGTGTCAGTTGTTCTGCTACTTCTGAGGAATCCAATAATGGTGGGAAATAAGGGCGAAGGAGATCCACGTTGAACACTGGGTGCAGGCCAAGGAAAGGAGGAATGTTGAGATCAAAATAATTATCCCCCATGGCCTTGGTGATAGTGTACGACCCATAACGGAGTGGTCGAAGCTTCCGATGGGGTCCTTTAAAGCGTTATTTCTGCAAGTGCAACCAAACTTTGTCACCCACCTGAAACTTATGTGGCACCCAATGTTGATCATGGCGTTGTTTGTACTTGTCATTGGACTTTTGTAGGATATATTGAACCTGTTGGTGGATGTGTTTTATCTTCTCAATGAACTGGGTGGCTTTGTCAGCTTCAGTGGGAGCATGAGATGAGTTGGTCGAGGTGACCGCAAGGGGAAGTGAAACATCTATGGGACCCAATGGTTGGAATCCCAACCCCACCTGAAAGGGGTTATGGCCGGTTGAGCTATGCAGGGCTCGGTTGTAGCTATGCTGGACATAGGGAAGGCTCTCATCCCATGTGTGAGGGTGCTTTGAATTATACATACGAAGGATATGCACAATCATTCAATTTACAACCTCGGTTTGGCCATCTGTCTGGGGGTGGAAGGTTGTGGATTTGGTGAGCTTGGTGTCCAGCAGTGACCAGAGTATCGACCTGAATGTGCTGAGAAATTGACTATCCTGATCTGAGAAAATGGTTTGTGGGATTCCAAAATGTACCCAGACTCATTCAAAGAATAGCTTGGCAGTGGCCTCTATTGTGATGCTCTTCTTGCAGGCAACCAGAATTGTCATCTTAGAAAAGCAATCAACAACCACAAAACACAGTCATTTCCCCACTTGGTGGACGGGAGGCCCGACATGTAGTCCATTGAGATGGATTCCCATGGCCTGTCAGGAGTAGGAAGAGGGGTGTACAGGCCTTGTTTCTTAGTGGTCGGTTTGGCAATAGCGCAGGCAGTGCAGGACCTGATATACTTACTGACCTCCTGTTGAAGTTTCAGCCAATAGAAATGTTTATGTAGCATTGCCATTATCTTTTCGATGTTGAAGTGCCCTGCCACCCAACTGTAGTGGGATTCCCAGATAATCTTTGCTCGCTCACTTGATGGAACACAGATATGGCCTAGACGACACAACAACCCATCCTAAAGATGGAAATTATCAACAACTACATTTTCACCCAACATTTGGTAGGTGGTGGAAAAGTTAGGGTATGTCTCATAGAGTTGGGGCCATCCAGAGGTCTCATAGCCGCAAGATTCTAACACCGTGGTGAGTGATGCGACTCAAGGTCTGCTAAGGCAATCAGTGACATGATTGGTGCTTCTTATTTTATACTTGATGTTGAGGTGGAATTGTTGCAAGTATGTGGACCACTTTTGATGACGGTCATTCTGCAATTTTCTTTGTGTCTGCATGAACTGCAGTGGCTTATGATCAGTGTGGATAACTGTCTCCTTCCCAAGAATGTAATGTCTCCACTGGCGCAGACTTTCACAATGAAGTACATTTATTTGTTGTAAGTAGGGTACTTAGAGATAGTATCTGATAGTGTCTCACTATGATAGGCCACGGGGTGGCCGTGCTGAGTGAGAACGGTGCCCACAGCATAGTCTGAAGCATATGTCTCAATCTCAAAGGGATGTTGTAGGTTTGGTAGTGAAAGTACTGGGGCTAAGCACAAGCGCTACTTCAAATCATTGAACGCTTGTTGTTGGGACCGGACCCATGCAAATTTAGCCTTACCACCACCCCTGTTTATTTGGTTGAGGGCCCATACAATATGGGAGAATCCCAACATGAACCTGCGGTAGAAATTGGTAAGGCCCAAGAAGCTCCAAACCTCAGTGAGTGTGGTTGGGGCTGGCCAGTCATAGATGACTTGGATCTTGGCTGGATCCACATGTATGCGATGTTGATCAATGATGTAGCCTAGGTAATGGACCTTGTCCATGCCGAAGGAGAATTTGTCCAAGTTGGCGTATAGCTTGTGTTATCGCAGGGTGTGCAGAACCTGTTGAATATGTTGCAAGTGTTCGGCCCAAGTCTTGCTATAAATTAGAATGTCATCCAGATACACCACTACAAAAGTATTGGTGAATGGTCGCAAGATATTGTCCATCATCCTCATGAAAGTGGTTGGAGAATTTGTCAAACCAAAGGGCATGACCAACCATTCAAAAATGCCTTCCTTTGACTTGAAGGCGGTCTTCCATACACCTATTTGTTCTATCGGGACCTAGTGGTAGCCAGACTTCAGATCAATCTTACTGAAGTATTTGACCCCCATGAGTTGATCAAGGAGGTCGTCAATTCGGGGAATCGGGCACCGGTTTCTGACTGTGATTTCATTCAGAGCCTGATAATCAATACAGAGTCGCCAGGTTCCATATTTCTTTTGTACCATCACGATTGGGCTCCTGCAAGGTGATGAGTTGGAACGGATGTGCCCCTTGTGGAGCAGTTCTTGGATCTGTCACTTGGTCTCCTCATTCTCTAACAAAGAGCGGCGATAGACTGGCCAATTGGGTAGTGGTGCGTTGGGGGTTAGATCAATGGGGTGCTTGACCTAGCAGTGCATAGGTACCCATGTAGGTGAGGAGAAGATATTTGAGTATTCTTCCATGACCTTATCAACTTACTTCTACTGTGTGGATAGGTCGGTCGTAGAGACCCTGGATGTGGCTGTGATCTTTTGCTTATTCTGAGAGAAAATCATGAAGAAGACAAACTTCCCCGTTTGAGAGATGACCTTCCTACATTTCTTAGCAGAGATCAAAGAAATAGCACTAGGTGGGACTACCTCAGGTATCCTATACAATTTCCTGTTCAAAGTAATAATAACACTACGAAGCCTAGACTCATGTACAACATGACGTTTCCATAAATAAGGTTGGCCCAAAAGAGCATCACAAACTTCGAGAGGATCAACATCACACAATACCTCGTCTTTGAATGGATTTTTATCGTATGATAGTTGACACTGTTGGCTAACACGGAGATCACTTCTTTGGCAGAGCCATCCAATGGTGTAGGGTTGTGGGTGCGACGTTGTTGGTAGGGCCAACCGCTTAATGACCTCTATTGAGATGAGGTTCTTCTAGCTACCGCTATCAACGATGAAGTGCAGCGGGGTGCCTTTTACCCACATCTGTGAATGGAAGAGGCGCTCTCCTTCTTTTGGCTTGTCTGGTTCACCAGGCTGGAGCTTGGTGGTAGCAACGGTGGCATTGGGTTCCGCATCAATGATCTATTTTCCCCTTTTTGGTTCTAGCTCAGAGTCAGAATCCGCATATGATTCAGAGGCTTTGACTTTGGCCACCAGCGACTGCTTTGAGCGGCAATCAGCAGTGTTATGCGAAGGGCTCTTATGGAAGTCGCACTACTTCTCGGTATCTTTCTTTGTCTTTTCAGTGTCCTTGTTTTCTTGCAGCTTGGACTAGTTGTCCTGATACTATCCATCTTTTCTCTATCCTTTGTTCTGTGGGTTGGGACTACCCTTTCCTGGCTTTTGTTGTGAGGGGTTCCCAGGCCCAAATTGTCGTGTCTTTTGTTTGAGCTTCTACTCGATTTTGATGACATATCGGTAGGTCGCGCCCAAGGATGAGATTTCTAGACATTTCATTTCGGTATGGATGTATCAATGCAGATCACCATAATATTTGAACACTAGATGTCACTCCAAATCTTTGATACCTAGATTGGTGCACAAGGTATGGAAGATATTTTTGAAATCTGGCACTGCTTGGTCTCTTTCTTTCCGCAGTGTGGTCCATTTGGTATACAGGTCGTCATAACTTCCGAAAGGGTAGTATTGTTCCTTAATAGCATCCCTGAAGGATTCCCAGGTGGTCGTGACTGAAAATAATGAGGTTTCCTCTGTTTCCTTTTTCTCACAGAAAGTTTCCCACCAATCTTTGACATGGGAAACGACTTTGAGGAGCGCAAAAGTGATATTTTCTCTATTCGAAAAGTTATGGACAGAAAAATACCCTTCTAGTAGATTCAACCACTTGCCTTCAACATTTGCGTCTATATGACCTTCAAATATACGAATATCAAAGTTTATTTGTACCTTGAAGGGGGTTGTGCCTCCGTTCGAAGAAGATGCATCGCCTGTTGGTAGCCGT
Source organism: Picea engelmannii (assembly GCA_009831015.1). Lineage (NCBI taxonomy): Eukaryota > Viridiplantae > Streptophyta > Pinopsida > Pinales > Pinaceae > Picea > Picea engelmannii. Next base: position 118,897 of record ML795654.1, read on the forward strand.
CAAAGGATTTGTGCAAAACTATCCATCATCTCGTTCCTCTGTTGTATGAGGGCTTCCTCAATCAACAGTTTGAAAGGATCTCCTGTCCCATCATATTTCTTTTCTCTTGCCATGAGAGGTCTCTTGGGCGTGCGAGAGCTTTTGTCCTCAAGAGAAACAAGCTCTAGACCCAACTCTTTGTAATTTGACCTCGTTGGGGACATGCATTAAGATGAGAAGGAGCAGACTTCTCTAATACCACTGATCTGGATTTTATGAGAAGAATGAAATGAATACAGATTATTAACATGTTCTTAACACAAAACAACAAAGATACAGTAAAACTGGTTTTCTATTCAATAACGAAATAAGCTGAAAACTGTAAAATGCAGCGAAAACAAGCTTGTTGGAATGGTGGCAGCTTATCTCTAAGAAGAGATGTGAAGGCTACGCTCATTCACAAGAAGATGATTACAATGAGGCTCTGAAGGCCTTTTTACAATAAGTAGGAATGTCAAAAACCCTAGACATCCAAAAACCTAACCCTAGGAGATGAAGCGCCAAAAGTCATGTGGGCCCCGTTTGGGTAAGTTAGTACATCAACTTCCCGAGGTCGTAACTTTTGCATACAATCTCTATTTTAGGAATATGATATCCCATTGGAAAGGTATCATCGAGGACATTCATTTTAAGTGAATTATCGAAGGAACTTCAATATTTCAAACCTGTTTTCCCAAAAAACATTGTTTAGGGCCTCAAAACGGCTCCGGAAGTGAAAACTACTAAAAATAGTAAATTACCAAAATTGCCAGAAAACTGTTTTGAGCCAGTTGGAAATGGTGGGTGGCCACTGATATCCATCTGGATCATTCCAAGTGCATGGAACATATTGATGCTTAGTGCAAGGAGATATGTGCAAGATAAGGACACTCGAGAAAATTCCTCCAGGGGTCAAGGTGTGAGATCACAAGGGCAAAGAGTGCTACAAGGCTTGCATTTAAGGAATGCTTTCGAAGGTTCAGTTAATAGAAACATGAAGTCGACATTAGACAAAATAATCAAGGATGAGACATGCGATGTGATTAAGTGTGACACAACAGGACTCCTTCCATGTGAATTTTTATGAGCCCAAAGAAGGTAAGCTCGATGGTTTTTCACGTTTAGAGAGTCTGGAAAACACTAAAAGATGACTCCAGAGTGTTCATTTTTCGTAATTAGTCCAGTCGGTTTGAAATAAACTTATATCAAAAGGAAATCTCTTCAATACTATTTTAATGAGTGTGATTGAGACAATATCACTTGGCTATCTTTTCAATTTTAAGGAGTCTGAAAAGAGCTTAACTATGGACTCACAACCTTTTTCTAAATTTAGTCTCCTTAGCCCGAAAAAGTATAAAATATAACTTAGGAGAACTCTCTCGGCGAGACATATCTCCCGAGGTGTACCTTTTTCCTGGATAATCTATTCGCCAAAAAAAGGGTTAAACTTATGCCAAATACATATTTCTTCTGGGCCAATTAACGAGTTTGAAAGGAACAAGGTCACTCGACAATCTTTTCATATTTAGGGATTCTAGAAAGATCTTAACTATGGACTCTGAGGGGGTTCCTTTTTCTTATGTAATCTCCAAGGCCCGAAAAAGAGCTGAACCAAAACCAAGGAGAATGGCCCTTTTTCAAAACATTAATCCATCGGGCCTAAAAAAGGGTTAAACTTACACCTGAGAATACACTCCTAGCGAACCGAAGCTCCTAGGGCATACCTTTATTTGTAAATTAACCATCCAGACTAAAAAATGGGTAAACTAATGTTGGATAGAGGTGCCTTCGAATTTGAGTTTGACGAGCGTGAAGGGAAACAAGATCGCTCGACAATCTTTTCAATTTTAGAGAGTCTAAAAAGGGCTTAAAGAAGATCCTGGAGGGGGCTTATTTTCTTAAGTAATCCAAATGAGACCAAAAATAATAAATAAAATCTCATTAAATGTTGGTTTCAAAGTTTAAACGAGCTTGAAAGACAACAAACTATGCTCATGGGGAGTCCCTCGAGTAAGAGTCAGGAAGGACGAAGAAGAATGGGGCTTCGAAATTTAATCATGGATGGTCTAAAAGGACTCCAAAACCTATTGAGAAAAGTCACAGCATGGACACCAAAATGCAACAAAGGATCTACCTAGGGTGTCCATGTAGAGGAAGCATCTACCACTGAAATACAACACTTCTAAAGCAGCAGAGGGGTTTATGTGTCGCACTTTGGTGGGATCGATCCTATGGAAAAGAGAAAAAGTCAACAATATGCAAAATGCGGGGTGGTGAAAACCTAACCTATATGCAAATTTCGAAAACATGAATTTTACCATGGGAGAATATAGTGTAACCCGTCTCAAGAAAACACAAAAAAAAATAAAAAAATTCATTAGAACGACCCAAAGATCTCTTAAAATGGAACTCAAGTAGCTACCGAGCCAAGAAAAGGGAAAAAGGGGACCAAACTAGGGCAAAAAAGGTCAAAAAAGTCTATAAATAGAGGTGGACAACTCATTTTAACCATTGCAAATTGGAAAATAACCAAAAAGGTAAAAAAAATTCTTTCTTAAAATGTGAATTCAAGGAGCTATGGTGGACGAAAGATCTTCACACTTGAACCAAGTAAGTACAATTGACCTTTCCTTTCATTTTCATCCATTAATTGTTGCTTAGTTTAATGTTTGGAAGGTGCATGCCCTTGTAAAAGGGTTGGGTCTACATGTACAAAGGTTGTCCATGCCTAGCATGCATATGTATGTGGGCAAAGTAACACTTAGCCTACGTACATACGTGACTGTCTTAAAGACAACCCGCATACACCTCTTTTAATTTTCAAAAAAGTGAAACAAGGGCTAACCTCTCAAAATTTTGTGCAACAGGATGCATGTTATGTTATCACTCCAAGAGTCATTCCCAAACTACAAATGAGAGTAAGCTTGGTAACATAGAAATGTAAATGGATTAAAATAGTTTGAATAGGTGGATCAACAAGAAAAGAGTAAAAGAGAGGACATCAAACTACTACAAATACATTCCATTGGGCATGGAGTCGTAACATTCTGCAGATCACAGGCAATCAGGCTTCCTACCAGAAGAAAAGCTTATGCAAAGATGGATAGAATAATAGAAGGTAAACAAAGAGAAGAATATCCACATAACAAAGATCTTTTCTGTAATATATATTAAAGAGTGCTTGAACAATAATCTATGATTAACAAGCAATTACCACAAATCCTTTGCAGCTCATGAATTCATTAACAAAAGGAAACTTTTGATATTCTAAATTTTTAAATATTACTCAAGCAAGATGATAATAAAGAATGGAAACAAGATAAAAATAGTCTAGTATCACAACTTTCATGAATATCTAATGGCAGAAATGCCTACAATACATGCCCTTAGGCTTACAAATGAGCAACTCAACTGCTCCTCTAGATCTCTCCTCTCTTGGATCATGAATCCAACCCCTCTCCAAGAGCTCTCTCCTTCATTAAAAGAAAATAACATCCAAATATCCTTCGAAGGTCGAATCTCATCTCTTTCATTGGATTCTAAGCCTTGGAGATAGGTGGCAACAATCAAAGAGACAAAAATCCAACAAAATGCTAATTTTCAGGAAATTTTTGGAAGTCTTTAATGAATTGTTTCCAACTCACTGCATGAGGTCTTAATGGAGCTAAGACTTAGATGCGGGTGTCCCTTGACATATAATTGATCCATGAGAAGTCATTCAAACCCTCCTTGATAGCTGGCAACCTCCCAACAAGGCGAATATCCAATCATCTATGCAAAACAGAGAATTGGCAGCACATTCTATAACACATTGGTGTTTTAATTGTTTCTCTCAATTTACAAATTGGCTTAGGCTGAAATTTGGTCAGCAAGTCAACAGGGATATCATCTTCCTCCACAAAAAAATTCAGAGAAATCCACTTCGTAGTTTTGTTTTTATGATCAAATTTGTAACAATAACCACTACAGGAAATTTCGTAGTGGCACTGTCAAATAGTTTTTCACATTCCATAGCGCCACTCCTGAAATATCTATGTAGATTCTATAGCGCCAATGACTATGCAATTTCCGAAATTCTCATATGCTAACTATGCCAATAGCATAAGCTGCCACCAATCTTGGCCACTTGGCATTATGAATGACCAAATAACTCTTGGTGCTACTAAATCTAAAAGCGCTACCAAATCCAAAAGTGCTACCAAATCACCAATTTCAGGAACACTACAAATCACAAGAGCAAGAGCGTTGTTAAAACTCCTAATTCATTGGCGCTGCGAAATGACCAAAATTGCTACTACAAATTCCTGTGCTAACATTTAGCTCCATGGGGGATGGCACGTTGATCTAGATTTTATGTGCAGAACAAAATGACTACAGATTATTAATATGTTCTTAACACAAAATGACAGAGATACAGTAAAACTAGTTTTCTATTCAATAAGGAAATAAGCTGAAACTGTAAAATGCAACGGAAACAAGCTTGTTGGAATGGTGGCGGCTTATCTATGAGAAGAGATGTGACGGTTGTGCTCATTCGAAAGAAGATGATTACAATCAGGCTCTGAAGGCCTTTTTACAATAAATAGTAATTCCAAAATCCCTAGACATCCAAAAACCTAACCCTAGGAGATGAAGTGCCAAAAGTCATGTGGGCCCCGTCTAGGAAAGTTAGTACATCAACTTCTCGAGGTCGTAACTTTTGCATACGATCTTCATTTTATGCATATGATAGCTCGTTGGAAACATATCATAGAGGATATTAATTTTGGGGGATAAATCATGCCTTCGGCTATCATTGAGAATATTGATCCCGAAAAACCTTCATTTAAGCCCTCAAAATGACCCCGAAAGTTAAAACTGCTAAAAATAGTAAATTGCCAAAATTGTTAGAAAAGTGTTTTGAGCCAGTTGGAAAAGGTGCATGGCCACCGATATCCACCTGGATCAATCCTCACTCATTAGGAAGCAATGGTCTCCATTGCGTTGATTTCCCCCATCAGATGAGAAAATTTATGTTGAATTTGGCCCCGGGTGAGCCACTTGCCTTGGTGCAGGCACTGCCCTGCTTTGACGACTCGATAAAGTTGGATCCTTTGTTTTCGAGTGCCCTTGATCTATGTGTCCACAATTTTATCAATGGATGCGTGTTGTATGCAGTCGGGGTTGAGCTATGTTGGTGTCAGCTGCTCTACTACATCTGAGGTGTCCAATAATGGTGGGAAATAAGGGCGAAGGAGATCCACGTTGAACATTGGGTGCAGGCCAAGGAAATGAGGAATGTTGAGCTCAAAAGCATTATCCCCCATAGCCTTGGTGATGGTGTATGGCCCATAAAGGAGTGGGCGAAGCTTCTGATGGGGTCCTGTAAGGCGTTCTTTCTACAAGTGCAACCAAACTTTGTCGCCCACCTGAAACTTATTTGGCACCCGATGTTGATCATGGTGCTTGTACTTGTCATTGGACTTTTGTAAGATATACTGAACCTATTAGCAGATGTATTGGATTTTCTTAATGAACCAGGTGTCTTTGTCAGCTTCAGTTGGAGTAGGGGATGAGTCGGTTGAGGTGCCCGTAAGGGGAAGTGCAACATCTATGGGACCCAATGGTTGGAATCCCAACCCCACCTGAAAGGGGTTGTGGCCAATTGAGCTATGCAGGGATCGGTTGTAGCTATGTTGGACACTGGGAAGGCTCTCATCCCATGTGCGAGGGTTATTTGAATTATACATGCGAAGGTTATGCACAATCATTTGATTTACAACCTCGGTTTGGCCATCTGTCTGGGGGTGAAAGGCCATGGATTTGGTGAGCTTGGTGTCCAGCAGTGACCAGAGGCTCGACCAGAATGTGTTGAGAAATCGACTATCCTGATTTGAGAAAATGGTTTGTGGGATTCTAAAATGTACCTAGACTCGTTCAAAGAATAGATTGGTAATGGTCTATGTTGTGATGTTCTTCTTGCAAGCAACCAGAATCGTCATCTTAGAAAAGCGATCAACAACCACAAAAACACAGTCATTTCCTCACTTGGTGGACGGTATGCCCGACATGTAGTCCATTGAGATAGATTCTCATGGCCTGTCAGGAGTAGGAAGAGGGGTGTACAGGCCCTATTTCTTAGTGGTCATTTTGGCAATAGCACAGGCAGTGCAGGACCTAATATACTTGTTAACCTCTTGTTGAAGTTTCGACCAGTAGAAATGTTTTTGTAGCATCGCCACTGTCTTTTCCACGCCGAAGTGTCCTACCACCTAAATGTAGTGGGTTTTCCAGATCAGATTCACTTGCTCACTTGATGGAACATAGATATGGCCCAGACGACACAACAACCCATCTTTAAGATGGAAATTATCGACAACTGCATTTGCACCCAACATTTGGTAGGTGGTGGTGAAGTCCGGGTCTATCTCATAGATTTGGGGCCATCCAAAGGTCTTATGGCCGCAGGAGTCTAGCACTGTGGTGAGTGTCGCAATTAGCGGTCTGTTGAGGCAATCAACGACGTGATTGGTGCTTCCTGTTTTATACTTTATGTTGATGTGGAATTGCTACAAGTATGTGGACCACTTTTGATGGTGATCATTCTGCAATTTTCCTTGTGTCTGCATGAACTACAGTGGCTTATGATCAGTGTGGATGGCTGCCTCCTTCCCAAGAATGTAATGTCTCCACTGGCGGCAGGCTTGCACAATGGAGTACATTTCTTTGTCATGAGTAGGGTACTTACAGACAACATCTGATAGTGTCTCACTATGATAGGCCACGGGGTGGCCGTGCTGAGTGAGAACAGTGCCCACCACATAGTCTGAAGCATATGTCTCGATCTCAAAGGGATGTTGTCGGTCTAGTAGTGAAAGTAATGGGGATGAGCACAAGCGTTGCTTCAAATCATTGAACGCTTGTTGTTGGGACCGGCCCCACGCAAATTTTTCCTTACCACCACCCCCAGTTATTTGGTTGAGGGACCATGCAATATGGAATAATCCCAACATGAACCTATGGTAGAAATTGGCAAGGTCCAAGAAGCTCTGAAGATCAGTGAGTGTGGTTGGGGTTGGCCAGTCACAGATGACTTGGATTTGTCGCTTGATCTCCTCATACGTTAACAGAGAGCGGTGATAGAATGGCCCATTGGGCAGTGGTGCTTCGGGGGTCATATCAATGGGGTGCTTGACCTGGTAGTGTAGAGGTACTCCGGTATGTGAGGAGAATATATTTGAGTATTCTTCCACGACCTTATCTACTAGCTTCTCCTGTGTGGAGAGGTCGGCCGCAGAGACCCTGGATGTGGCTGTGATCTTTTGCCTTTTCTGAGAGAGAATCAAAAAGAAGACAAACTTCCCCGTTTGAGAGATGAGCTTCCTGCATTGCTTAGCAGAGATTAGGGAAATAGCACTAGGTGGGACTACCTTGGGTATCCTGTACAATTTCCCATTCAAAGTAATAATAACACTACGAGGCCTAGACTCATATACAGCATGACATTTCCATAAATAAGGTTGGCCCAAAAGAACATCACAAACTTTGAGAGGAGAAACATCACACAATACCTCGTCCTTGAAGGGCTTGATGTTATATGATAGTCGACACTATTGGATGACGCAAAGACGGCTTCCTTGGCAGAGCCATCCAATGGTGTAGGTTTGTGGGTGTGGTGTTGTCGGCAGGGCCATCCACTTGACAACCTCTGTTGATATGAGGTTCTTTTGTCTACCGCTATCCATGATGAAGTGTAGCGGGGTGCCTTTTACCCACATCTGTGAATGGAAGAGGTGTTCTCCTTCTTTTGGCTCATCTGGTTCACTGGGCTGGAGTTTGGTGGTAGCAACGGTGTCACTAGGTTCCACGTCAATGATCTATCTTCTCCTTTCTGGTTCTGGCCCAGAGTCTGAACCTGCATCTGATTCAGAGGCTTTCACTTCGGCCACCAACAACTGCTTTGAGCGACAGTCAACAATGTTATGCCAAGGGCTCTTATGGAAGTCGTACCACTTCTCGGTATCTTTCTTTGCCTTTCCTGTGTCCTTCTTTGCTTGCGGCTTGGACTGGTTGTCCTGATACTGGCCATATTTTCTTTTTCCTTTGTTCTGTGGGTTGGGGCTGCCCTTTCCTATCTTTTGTTGTGAGGGGTTCCCAGGCCGCGCCCAAGGATGAGATGTCCAAAAATTCCATTTCGATCCATATGTATCTATGCATAGCGTCGTGATACTTTAGCACTAGATGTCACTCTGAATCTTTGATACCCATCTTGGTGCGCAAGGTGTGAAAGATATTTGTGAAATCTGGCACTGCTTGGTCTCTTTCTTGCCGCAGTGTGGTCCATTTGGTATACAAGTCGTCATAACTTCTGACAAGGTACTATTGTTCCTTAATAGCATCCTTGAAGGATTCCTAGGTGGTCGTGACTGTAAATAATGAGGGTTCCTCTGTTTCCTTTTTGCTCACAGAAAGTTTCCCACCAATCTTTGACATGGGGAACGACTTTGAGGAGTGCAAAAGTAATACTTTCTCTATTCGAAAAGTTATGGAAAAAAAAATACCCTTCTAGTAGATTCAACCACTTGTCTACAACATATGCATCTATCTGACCTTCAAATATAGGAATATCGAAGTTTATTTGTACCTTGAAGGGGGTGGCGCCTCCACTCGAAGAAGATGTGTCGCATGTTGGTAGCCGCTGAAGGATTTGCGCGAAACTATCCATCATCTCATTAATTTGTTGCGTGAGGGATTCCTCAATAAATAGTTTGAAAGGATCTCTTGTCCTGTCATCTTTATTTTCTCTTTCCATGAGAGGTCGCTTGGGCATGCGAGAGCTTTTTTCCTCAAGAGAAACAAGCTCGAGACCCAACTCTTTGTATTTCGACCTCGTTGGGGACATGCATTAAGACGACAAGGAGAAGACCGCTCTGATACCACTGATATGGATTTTTTGAGCAAAACAAAATGACTACATATTATTAACACAAAATGACAGAGATACAATAAAACTGGTTTTCTATTCAATAAGGAAATAAGTTGAAACTGTAAAATGCAACAGAAACAAGCTTGTTGGAATGGTGGCGGCTTATCTCTGAGAAGAGATGTGATGAATACGCTCATTCATAAGAATATGATTACAATGAGGATATGAAGACCTTTTTACAATAAAAAGGAATGCCAAAAACCCTAAACATCCAAAAAACTAACCCTAGGAGATGAAGCGCCAAAAGTCATGTGGGCCCCGTCTGGGTAAGTTAGTACATCAACTTCATGGGGTCGTAACTTTTGCATACGATCTCCATTTTAGGTGTATGATAGCCCGTTGGAAAGGTATCATCAAGGAGATTCATTTTGGTGGCTCAACCATGCCTTTTTCTATCATTGAGAAGCTCAATCCTGAAAAAAATTCATTTAGGCCTTCAAAATGGTTGTGGAAGTTTAAACTGCTAAAAATAGTAAATTGTCAAAATTGTCAGAAAACTATTTTGAGCTAGTTGGAAAATATGGGTGGAAACCGATATCCACCTGGATCACACTCTCCCTACAAGCTTCCAAGAAATTGTAGACCAGTGGTCTTACCTATCACCTAAAATATTTGATTGGACATATGCATGATGTTCCATTGGGAAAGGAGTCTTATATTGCTACAAACCAACAAACTGAAAAGAATCTAAACACTTGTATGGAAATCTTATTCTCCTTCCTGCTCCTACTTCTAATCAGTAGAAGCAAACTGATCAAGTAAAATTGAATCTCTAATGCATCTAAGTAAGTAATTGACTAACAACTTGAACTCTCCTTCCAACTTTATGCAAAGTCATAAACACACGAATTGTAGTATGTAAATCATGATTTTTGAAATCATACTTACAATCCAAAAATATGGCCTTAAATATGGAAACAACTGAAACTTGATTATTGCAAAACAACTTCATATAAGTGGCAACTGGATCTTGAAATTTGTACAAAACGTGTTGTTGCTCAACAACTGACAGAGAAACATGCATGATCAATTGCTCATCTAATCCTTTATGTTCTCTTTTTCCATATCCCTATGACTCGGATCTATCACTATGATGAGTTGGCTTATTATCGCTGACAATTTCTGAGAGAATAGAAGAGATATGTTCTTGATCTTCTACATCATTGTCTTCATAATGAGCAAATGAACCATGAGTCTTGAAAGATATATCATGAAAAAATTGTTGATTACTCTCTCCATCAATGATATCTTTTAAAAGTGTATCAGAAATAAGAGGATTTTCATAAGTATTTGGAACAACAGACTCATAATTATAATCGACCATAGCATGAATCCATTGTTGATCATCTCTTTATTGAAAAGTAGAACTAGATGCGATTCCATTAGTCAACAAGCTTTTATAATTTTTAAAATCTTCCTCATCACTATATTTGTCAAATATTGGAACATCAAGATAAAATCCTAATGGGAAAGATGAATATTTATGCATATAATCATCAACAATATGATCTTGGAACATATTTGAAACAACATCACCTTCTTCCTCATCATAATTAGTCTTCTCATATAAATTTGAAGAAACAAGTACATAAGGAGAAAGATAGTCCTCTTGTTGTTCCTCCTTGAAAATGGATGATGTAACGTCCATGGCCATCCATGTCGGGCCATGATACACCAGAGAAATATTACGTTCTCTCTGCGGAACATACTGTAACATACCCAATATCCAACTGAGCTCTGCCACATAAAAATTTTCGAACTGCATGCAATTAAAATATATACACACAGAACTCTTGCGGAAGCATTATATATAAAACGTAAACATACAAATACATCTGTAAATACATGGATTCAAACTGAAATAACAATAAACATATACATGCAGCATATACAGGAAATACCCATAAAAATAAACACAGTTATAACCGCACATGTGATAACCCATAAAAATAAGCATGTAAATAACAATGCAACATGTAAATTTATCACACAATTGGCACTTATCTTGGTGAGAATGTCACCAACTGCGTGCAGACCTTCCATGAACCTCCCAGTATTAGACCACACTGTTCATCACTCTCAACAGTGATTCACCCCTGAGCTGGGACTAAACTCCACCTAGGTAAAGGGATTCCTAACCAGGCTAAAGGCTCATAGACAATAGAAAATACTATGTCTCAGGTGCCAACTCAAACTAACAACCTACAGTCTCACATTCCCCACATTCATGTCCCACCCAGGAAGTGTGTTGTTTCTCTACTCAACGGTCCTTCGACTGCCCCACTTCCTTTCTGGGCTTCAACAACAGGCCGAACAGGAAGTCTCGGAGAACTGTAGTTGCAGTTTAACACCTTCAGGAAATCAATTCCCAGCAATTCTCTCACCCATAGAATTTCTCACGGGCCTGACAACCCACCTCTTCAATATCCCATGGGCCTGGAAATCCACTTCTTCGGTCCAGCTCCCAAGCTAACCAGATACACCAACAAAAAATGGCTATGGATAAAGGTTTAGGTACAGTCATGAAGATACGAAGGATAGCTCAATGGGTGTGTGCATGCTCATGGATGACTGAATGATGGAAGAAATGATGGGGAGAATGATGGAAAAGATGGGAAATGAACTAAGTCCCAACAATATGTATGCATGTCCCCAACTTGACACTTGTCATGTTGGGAGCTACTTTGGCCCACTTGTTCCCAACTTTTGAACTTAGGATAAAATAATTATCCATACTTTATGATTTAAGAAATATTAATATAATATTCCTTTTTGGCTTAAGCTCCCTAGCTTAGCCCTTTTCCTTAACTTTTAAGCCCTTCCCTTTCCTAACCAATGGAGTTTAGTCCCCCATCTCTTTTATCGTGGCTGGTCTGCGTGCATCGATGTATTTTATATTAATTATGAGACATATACAAAAATAGGTGCACTAGCCTTTCACATCTAGGCTCTTCGGCCTAATCAAAGCATAAGCATCCTAGCTTATAATAACTATATCACCAGCCTATAAAATGCAACATATACACAAAAGGCTACCTGGCCTTAAAATCGTGTGCACTTATGTTGTTGCGCGTGGTATCCTAGAATGTGCAAAAGTCCTCATTTTACTGCGCAGTACATGCACGCACTATGCCATGAAATGGTCATACAAAAAATGATATCAAACAACTCACCATCTTAAGTACATTTTCATTTACATTACAATTGATTTCAGCCTAGGGATATTACAATCCCCTCCCCTTATTTATGCACTGTCCTCAGTGCATCATGTACCCATATACAACAAAATTTCAAAAATCCTCAAAACAATGTGGGTATTCTGCTTGCATTACATCCTCATGCTCCCAAGTAGCGTCCTCGGGACCATACCAAGTCCATTGGACCTTTACAAGCCTTATGGCTCAATCCTGGAGCTGTTTGATTTTTCGGTCCAGAATGCGTACTGGATGCACTTGAAAAGCATATTTTTGCTCCACCTGAATCACATTCCAATCAATAACATGATTAGCATAAGGTATATATTTCTTGAGCAAAGATACATGGAATACATTATGAACAGACATAGATGCAGGCAATGCAATCATATAAGCTATTGGACCAATCCTCTCTAGGATTTCAAATGGCCCACAATAGTGAGTTGTCAACTTTGAACAATTTCCCAACTTCAGGGAAATTATGTTGGCTTTCACTTTCAAAAATACATGGTCACCCACTTTAAATTCCCTGTGAGTCCTGCCCTTATCAACATATCTTTTATGCATGTCTTGAGAAGCCTTTAAATTTTGTTTTATTTTTATCATTTGATCCTCCATTTCCCTGAGCAAATCTGGCCCAACCACTGCTCTATTTGTTGGGTTATCCCAGCTTACTGGTGTGTTGCACTTTCTTCCATAAAGTGCCTCAAATGGGCTCATCTTTAGAGATGCTTGGTACCCATTGTTATAAGCAAACTCTACCAAGTGTAGTTAGTATTCCTATTTTGATGGTTTATCCATCACATACATCCTCAACGTATCTTCAATAACTTGATTAAACCTCTTTGTTTGTCCATTTGATTCTAAATTATAAGTTGTACTAAAATTCAAATTTGTTCCAAATCCATTAAATAATCCCTTCCAAAATTTTGAGGTAAATTTTGGATCTCTGTTAGACACAATTGTCTTGGGTATGCCATGTAATCTAGCAATTCCCCTCATATAAACATCAACAATGTTGGTTGCCTTGTGAGTGAGCTTAACTGGAATAAAATGGACAGCTTTAGTAAGCTTATCCACCACTACCATGATAGAATCATGTTGCTTGTTTGTTCTGAAAAGTTTGGTAATGAAATCCATTGTTACAACTTCCCATTTCCACTCAGGAATGGGTAATGTTTGTAGCAAACCAGTTGGGTGTCTGTGCTCAACCTTTACCTTTTGACATTTTTTTGGCATGTTTTATAGGTAGCGTATGCTTGTCATTGATGGCAAGTATAGCAGCGATGATGGCTTGAGTACAACAACGATGATCAGTAGCGTAGTGATAATCGGGGAAGAGCAGCAACCGTGATCATTGGATCAACAATTCAGAATTCTCGATGGCTGTCAGATATCAATGTAGACAAGAAGAGCATGCTAAAGAGGAGGATAGATCTCAGGCATTAAATCCAAGCGTGGGATCTGACCATCATTATATCAAGGAGAACCTGCACGTTCTTTAAAGTGCAAGGAGTAGCGGGCTCACAAAATCTTGAAAGAAGGAGGACTGCCCATCATCAGGCAGGACACGTGGGGAAAGATCGTCAGTTCGTTGATTGGAGAGTCAAAGGAACAGGGTTTCCTAACCTCTCAAAATTTCGATATGCAAAGTCATGACCTAATCTGAGCCGTCAGATCAAGGTTTGATCTGGACTATTGATCCCAGTCCACTTCGGAGTTTCACTAATCGAGAGTTGGAGATGTCAAAGAATAATAACCACAAGAATCCCAAAATCGCGATATGCGAAATCACGATTTAATCTGAGCCGTCAGATCAAGGTTTGATCTAGACTGTTGATCCCAGTCCATTTCGGAGTTTCGCGGATCGAGAGTTGGAGATGTCAAATAATAATAACCACAAGAATCCTAAAATCCCGATATGTGGAATCGCGACTTAATCTGAGCCGTCAAATCAAGGTTTGATCTGGACCATTGATCCCAATCTACTTCGGAGTTTCACTGATCGAGAGTTGGAGATGTCAAAGAATAACAACCATAGGAATCCTGAAATCGCGATATGTGAAATCGTGACTTAATCGCAGCCATCAGATCAAGATGTGATCTGGACCATTGATCCAACTCCATTTCGAAGTTTCACGGATCGGGACTTTGAAGTGAAAGGAACATTGAACATCAAGAATGTCGAAATCATGATATGCGAAATCGTGATTTAATCTGAGCCGTCAAATCAAGGTGTGATATGGACCGTTGATCCGACTTCATTTCGGAGTTTCGTGGATCGGGACTTTGAAGTGACAAGAACACTGAACATCAAGAATGTCGAAATCGTGAAATGATCTGAGCCGTCAGATCAAGTGTTGATCGGGACCGTTGATCCCATGCCATTTCGGGGTTTTGGGGATCGTGACTTGGAGAGTCGAGATGTCTCATCTCCAGATTCACAAAATGCGAAATTGCGAAAGCACCTTATGCATAAGGTTGTGGTCACAGCCCTTGGTCACATCAGTGAGAGATGGAGGAAAGAGATAGAGCAACCAAGCTCCTTTTCTGGGATCACGACTGGGAATGTCGAGACACATGGTCACACAAATGTCGAATTGTCAAATGCCGAAATTCTGAAATGAATGAAAGATCCCTTGGAATCAATCCAACGGTGCAGGTGAATTTTGAACAAGATCAGAGGGCTACTATAAAACGACACAGTGTAACTGTCAGAAACCACTGATGGTTTCTTCCAGAGGACTCGAAGACACTTCGGGATGATTGACAGAGGAGGTGAAGAGTCTCAGGGAATCTTCAAGAGGGATGAAGATGTTCGTGGAGGCGATTGACAGCTGGATGAGCATTGAAGCCTGTAACTGGAGCAGATAAGGTGAGCTCAACTGTCACAGAGAAGACGAAGAGTCTCAAACGACTAGAGAAGGTGAAGAGTCACGATGATGATCAGACAGAGCACTCAAGTTGTGGAGGAATTTGGCGCGGAGTGAGGATGAAGAGGTATTGCGAATATTGCATGCAGAAAGAGAACAGAGACTGTAAGAATGTGGAACAAAGAAGAGATTAGGGTTGTCGTTGTGGGGAAGGATTCAAGTGTGAGCAAGGAGGTAGAGTGCAGGTGCAGAAATGCACAGTAGAAGAAGGTTGCATTGAAGGGATATGGTGCAAAGAGTATAAAAGGCAGAAGAATAGAAAGTGCAAGGGGTGTGCAGAAGACACTGATGCAGACCGAACAGAGTAGTGTAACAGAACAGCGACAAGGCTGCTAAGCCATTGAATAACTTTATATCACTGTAATAAGTTATAGTAACAAGGAATTTATATATCAGGGTGGTTGGGAGGGGCTAGGGAGGACTGGTGTCCTCAAAGGTTCAAGTGGGTGCTTGAACACAGAGAGTTGGTTCATCCTTCTAGTTGGTGCTAGAGAAACCAGGGAGTTGGTGCTTCCTTCTAGTTGGTGCTAGAGAAACTAGGGGGTTGGTGCTTCCTTCTAGTGGGTGCTAGAGAAAACAGAGAGTTGGTGCTCTCGGCAAGTTGCAGCTTGCAAAACCAGAGGTTGTAGCCTCACAATGAGTTGGTGCTCATATGTATGATAATGTAAAGAATGTAGATAATACTTATCATATAAAGAAAAAGAGGTTTTTACCCTGTATGGGTTTCCTCGGGAATTATCTGTAACGACCCTCCTCATTTCAACAAAAACTCTGATAACAGGTGCAATTTTTTTTTTTTTTTTTCTCTTAAGGTGTGTGCGTGTGTGTAAGAAGGATACAGACACACTTGACTCTACGTCTCCACCCGATGACTAACAAGATGCAACCACGATGATCACAACAAGAATACATAAGGTGCACAACTGCAAGCATTAAACGACCATAGACATAAGGAGGAATCCATAACAGTAGATGTTACTATTTCTACACAGGAAAGTAGGGCGTTTAATCTTAGTCCTCTGCTCCGAAGAGAGAGAAGGTTAGATAGGCTCCTAGCCGACTGCTCAGGAAGAAACTAGTAATCTTCGTCAGGTGTGTCGCAAGAATGGAAACCCTACCTTTAAAGGGCCCGAGACTCTTGATACGGCACAGGATTCTTTACACAAAATAATCACCCGCACAGACTTACACTAAGGCTACATGGAGGTGTCTACATCCTTCCCGACACAAGTAGACCAAGCACACAAAAACGACACTCCAGTACGACATTAGTTAATCAAGAGACTACAACCTATAAGATTCTTAGGGTCATCCCAATGCGCAACCTTAGATCATAATTTGTCAACAAGGTGCCCTCTGAATCAACATTCAAGGGGCCTTATTGTGTAAGTCTGAACTTCGGCTAGTTAACATTAACATCCAAAGTTTACATATAGATATGTATGACAATATCTCATGATTAGATCATGCACCTCCTAACCATATTACTCAAATTCCTCTTTCCACACTGATAACAAGAACAATCATTTATTATTATACACCAAGACACTTTAGTGTTATACCTTAATAATCATTGTAAACCTATCATTCTAATAATCCTTCTAACTTTATTGTTCTAGTTGATCATTAAAACTTAACCTTCTACCTTCACATTTTATCCACATTATGATACAGTAGCATTGCAGTTACACCTCATTTTAACCTTTATGTGAACATTTACAATAAGGTTTCAATAATGGTAAAACAAACAACATTACCTTTGCATTAAATTTATGTGAACATTTGCAAGAAATTTTCAATAATCGTAAAAATAAAACAACATTGCCTTTACATTAAATGGCCATAACTGGACAAATAAGCTAGCATAATTTCAGTTCAGGTTATGTAATAAGAATATTGCATTTTACTACTAGAATAAAATAAGTCAATCATCTATCTTAGCATAACATCATAAAAGTAACATTCTAATTGATCAAGATAAACATAACATTCTAATATAATCGCTCTGATTTAATAAACAGGGTAACCATTAATGTTCTGATTTAATAATCATTTAACTTGACAATCTAAACAATCATTAAGAAATTATTCTTCTAATTAATCATTATAAACCTAACATTCTAATAATCATTCTAAGTTAATAAACGTTGTAATCATTATTGATCTAAATTAATAATCATTATAAACGTAGGCGGATAACTAATCTAGGTAGAATAATGATTATTAGGATTTAGGTAGAATAATAATCTAGACAGAACAATAATGACTTAAATCCTTCCACGATTTATGCCTTATACATGTCATTATATTGTTCTGATTTAATAAACATTGTCATAATTTAGGTAGAAGAATAATCTAGGCAGGATATACGTTTAAATAACCTTAATAAAAAAAATTCATCATCAGCAAATCAATACCAGCCACCTGGTCTGTTCAGCACTCATTAAGATATCTGCATATATTCTTGGCGCTACCTGTCAGTTTTTAAATATAAAAATATAAAAACGAATTCTAGGGCTATCGTTGAACTGTCCCAGGTCCCATGCTAACATTCTATGTTAAGTAATTAGAAACTAAAATATAATAATGAAATAGCCACCATTTAAAAAGCAATGAAATAAATAAATGGCAATTTAAATAACACAACATTTAATCGTTGTAATAAAACACTCATTCGCTAAAGGTAAGGACGCAAAGGTGGAGAAATTATGTCACGTTCTGCAAGACGCGGGGGGGTGTGTTCCAGCAACGCAGAGATCATTTCTTTCTCTCATATCCCAATGACTTCAGTGGAGTGACAGCCTGCAAGGAGGGGGAGGGTAACCGATAAATTCCCATTAGCACGACTAACGAGTAACAGGATTACTGTACAGTCATTCTGGCGAAGGCAGAAGGTGGAAACCAAGGACGAGGAGCTTTGTCATCCTCCTGAGGGTTACGGGTGTAGGATCATGTCCCACCAACTTCCAAGACAGAGAAAACCGATTCAACGATACTGCCAAATCTGAGCTTTCTCCTAAAAATTGACTGCGTCCAACAGACATTGCTGCCACCACATCTAAACCTGGGCAGAGGTAAATGGAATAAAATAATCTCGAGATAATAAGATGAGGGGAGGCACGGATTAAGGGAGACATCGGAAGGGTTCAGGTGCCTACAGTCGCGCATCCCCTCCCGTGGAACAGCATTTGCGCCACAGAACCGGCATGCAAGGTGGATACACACTGATTAAGACATACACAAGGGATTTTTTTTTCATGCTTTAGGTATATCAAAGAGAGTCGCGCGAAGAGAGTCACCACATGTAGAACAGAGAACCCTAATGCATGGAGAGAGAACTCCCTCAAGTGATTTCACGCTGAGGATGGTTGACAAAATTTCCAACGGGTGTCCCCATTTCCAGCTGTCCACAGTATTGCGCACAAACGTTTCGTTCAGATCTCAAATAAAATCGAGTCGCATGTCATATTTCTTCAGAAACGGTGATCATATTTCTTCATAAAAGGCTCATCCTCAAGGCATTTATACACGGAATCAACCTTGGGTTTATCAATATTCACCATGGCTTCGATCAGTATCTCGACTTTAAGAATTCACTGTCCAAGAAATGCCAATACAGGCATGGTCACGCTCTGAACCAGTCAAATCACAGAATTAGGGTTTTCAAGAGACGACTAACACTCATTGTCCGCATATCAATGCACAAGAATCCATCTGATGAATATACTAGAATGCAGAGGGACCGGTTGGAAATCAAAGAAGTGTTTCTACATATTAGGGTTTCTTGATGTTGGACGCAGATGCAGGCTGGCAGATAGAGTAATGTAGAGATGCAAGCTTAGAGGCAATGATGTACGTAAAAGGAAACACTCATGGAATAAACCAGAAAAGAAGGGTTGGCCCCATGAAACAAGATTACCAAGTAGGTTATAGCAATGGAAGCGTTACATTTGACTCGGATATTATATAGAAACAAGTTCATTTACCCATATTATATCAAGAATCCCTTCAATAGCTTATCAGTGGTAATTTATGCAAAGAAACATATGCAATATAAACTTGTACACGATTTGCCTCAATAACACCCTGTCCATGAGAGATTTAAATAAAGGCAACAGTTACAGCCATAATTTCTGAGTAAATAATTAAAATCAGCCATTCAATCCATTTTCATTCGCTATTCCGATCCCAACATAAGTCACAGTGCATTCTATTCTACTAAAATTAGAAATCATACAGTTGCCTTGTCGCCCACGTCGAATGATGTCCCGCGCTCCGTGCCGCTCTGGCTCGCCGACCGTCGAGACTACACCGGTACCTCCCAGCCAATCGCTAGGGGTACTCTGCTTCCCCCTTAGCCCCCCGAGCCGCAAAGGGGCCACACAAATCCAAAAGGTATGCCTAGCTTCCCAGCTCACCTCGCAAGGCTGAGCTACCACTCCAATACAAGCTGAGAAAATCCCAACTCCTCACAAGCAAACAGTCAAGTCCAAATCCAGCAGCATAACG
Organism: Picea engelmannii; assembly: GCA_009831015.1. Classification (NCBI taxonomy): domain Eukaryota; kingdom Viridiplantae; phylum Streptophyta; class Pinopsida; order Pinales; family Pinaceae; genus Picea; species Picea engelmannii. Next base: position 138,516 of record ML795654.1, read on the forward strand.
TTACGCTAATAACCCCTCCCCCATCTTCCTCATCTACCTTTCTTTTATAGAGTTTTGAGACCCCCTCTTGCCCTAAATCACATTTCATTTAAGTTTTAATGAAAACCCTCTAAAATTTCTCTGTCTTACAAGTGTCACTCATCCCCCACGTTTCTCCAAAATTATTTTCTTTGAATTTATGAAAAGGCTCAT
>ML795654.1:139372-153838 GCA_009831015.1 Picea engelmannii
TATTTACCCCAAGAATTTTATGAAGACCTAACTATTACTTAAGTGGGTTTTTGTTTGAATTTTTATTTTTATGCTAGGGCCTTTTTCTTTAAGGTTACATTAAAAATTTTACCATAGAAAAGTCTTAGGCTTAGGACTTAGATTCTGAGCTAGGCGACAATTGGTTAGGGAAGTTTTTTAAGGATTTCTTAAGGCGTTAATGTCTTAGGGCCATCTAGGTTTGTTTCTTCATCATCATCAACGCGACGTGTCCTTCAGGATGCACTACGTTCTCCAAGGGTGCCACTCGCCTCATTCGTTTCTTTCGCACGACGTGCCCTTCAGGATGCACCACGTGCTCCAAGGGTGCCACTCGCCAACTTGTGTTTCTTTTGCACGACATGCCCTTCGGGATGCACCACGTGCTCCAAGGGTGCCACTCACCAACTTGACTAATTGGTAGACATCTATAACCCCTGGAATCAACACTCCGCCAGGTGAACTTGTGGGAGACTAAGGGCTCTAAGGAATAAGGCCCCCGCCTTATTGTGCGCCCCTTAGAATCATCGTGAGCGACTTTCGCAGTCTTCCCTCATGGCATCGTGGAACCTCTCGAACTAGGTAATCGTTAACCTATAGTTCAAGCCATGGCGAGAGTGCTAGTAGGTTGTGGCAGGGTTGATGTCCACACCTCTCCCTCAACCTCTCTGGAAATCATGTGTGGCCCCTTTACTCCATATGTGAGTCTGGTCGGCAAGCTATCGTCAGCCTGCATCATCAACAATCGTGTCAGAACATGTCAATCATCAAATCATAAAATCAATGAAATATCATAGTAAATAAATCAACCCAATTAGCACACTCCCTGACTCAATCCGGAGTCCAAGGGGTTCCACCGATGCCTCTACATCATCAAGGTCCAAAACCTTGCACACTCAATAAAACTGAGTCAATAGCACCTGTCTACATCAAATAGTAAAACCTCATGTCGTCTATCATAACGCATCATAATCAATTATAAATGTTTTAACATCAGAAAAGTCCAGATCACTTGCGAGCAAGTGTCCTCAGATATTAAGTTTTCTCAGTGTGCCAGAGTGGGATGTTACATTATCTGTCTATGTCTTCTCATATATGTGATTGTTGCTGAATGTGCCTTTGTTTATTTCCCATTATTGTGATCATCATTGAGTGCCCTGTAAAGATTTTAAAAGAAGCATAATTGTTTAAGCACAATAACAATTGATTCAACCCCCCCCCCTCATAGTTGTCCAACACATTCCAAACATCTGGCAATAAAATCAACAACCTCTTTCTTCATGCCTTACCAATAATATTGGTTTTTGACAACTGCAATAGTTTTTTGATATCCTGGGTGCCCAACATAAGGCACATTATGCATTTCTCTTAATATCATGTTTTTCAATTCCTGAGAATTTGGTACATAAATTCTTCCCCTGTACATGAGAATTTGGTACATAAATTATGCCACTATACATGAGAATTTCATCATTATCTAGCTTATATTCCTCAATTTTCTGCTGCAAAATACCTAGCTGTAATTTTTCCACTAATTCCTTGTATTGCAAATCTGATTTGGCAGCCTCTATAATTCTATATTTCAAATCTGATTGGTACATGCTAATGGTTGTGGCATGCAATTCATGCACTCTTATGTTGCATGCATCAGCCACTTTGTTCTCTTTCCCCTTGATATGTTTTATATCAAAGTCATATTCACTTAGAAATTATAACCATATGGTTTTCCTAGAATTTAGAGTTGGCTAATCAAATAAATATTTCAGACCATTATGGTCTGTTCTTAGCTTAAACCTTTTCCCCATGAGGTAATGTCTCCATTTCCTCAATGCATGCACTATGGCTTCCAACTCCAAATCATGAGTGGCATAGTGTCTTTCATGCTCCTTCAACTTCCCTGACTCATAACATATAACAAACCCATTTTGACTGAGGACTCCACCAAGTCCCTCTTTACATGCATCTGTACATACAATGAAGTCTTCATTTGGGTCTGCAATCCTTAGTATTGGATCACTTGTTAATAATTGTTTCAAGTGTTGGAAACTCCTTTCACAATCCAATGTCCACTGAAACTTCACACCCTTTCTTTGCAAGGAAGTGATTGGGTGTGCAATATTTGAAAATCCTTCAATAAATCTCTTATAGTAGCCTGCAAGGCCCATGAATGATCTGACCTCTATCACATTCTTTAGCGTTGACCATTCTCTAATGGCTTCTATCTTCTCAGGATCCACTGTTATCCCATCCTTTGAAATGATATGACCCAAATAATGAATTTGCTTCTGATAAAATGAGCACTTGCTCAACTTGGAATACAATTGATGTTCCCTTAATACTTGCAACACCATCCTCAAATGATGTTCATGCTCTTCCTCTAACTTCGAATATATAAGAATGTCATCCAAAAAGACAATGACAAACTTGTCTAAATATTCTCGGAAAACACCATTCATTAAGCGCATGAAAACAGTTGGTGCATTTGACAACCCAAATGACACCACTGTGAACTCATAATGACCATACCATGTCATGAAGGCAGTCTTGTTGATATCTTCATCTTTAATCCTTACTTGATGTTACTTGATGGTATCCTGACCTGAGATCTATCTTTGAAAATATCTTTGCATCCTTCAATTGATCAAAACTATCATCAATCCTTGGCAGAGGATACATGTTCTTAACAGTCACTTTATTTAGTTGTCTGAAATCAATGCACAATCTTAATGTTCCATCTTTCTTCTTCACAAACAAGACTGGGGCACCCCAAGGTGACACACTTGGGCATATATACTCTTTCTTCAAAAGTTCTTCAAGCTGCATTTGCAACTCCTTCAACTCTAGTGTACTCATTCTGTAAGGAGTCTTTGACACTGGAGTTGCTCTAGGCATTAAATTTATAGAGAAATCAATATCTCTCTTTGGGGGTAGTCATGGTACCTCCTTGAACACATCTTCAAATTCTTCCAGGACTGCATAATCTTCCAAATTTGGCTTTAAGTGTCTCTTCCATATGTGTTGCAAATATTTGACATCCTTTCCTATAACATTTCTTCAGCTGCAATGCTGAAATTTCTCTGATGGTTACTGCCCTGGGAACGCCCTACACTTTCCTTAGGATCCCTTCCTCATCCAAGCAATTAAATGTCTTGTTATGATAGTCTAGGATAGCATGATGTTGGTCCAACCAATCCATACCAATTTGACAACCATAGGAACCTAAAGGCAAGATGTTCAAATATGCCCTGGTGTTCAGTCCATTCATGTCCATAAGACATGACTTAACCATCTCATTAACTTTTTTTTGGCTCTGGTAGCCAGCTGCACCAACCAAGATTTTTCATGCTTGCTTCTTGGAAAATTCAAACTTTCCACCATCTTAGGATCTATATAACTATGACTAGCTCCTAAATCAATTAAAATAGCAATGGTTTGGTTGTTGATCATACCTTCCACTTCAATCATATGTTATTGATACTTTATTTGCTTGTTGTCTAGGGATGCATAGATCCTTGGCACATTTCTACCCATGTCCTCCATTGTTTCAGCTTGTTGTACATTGTGAACAATTCTCCCTTTTTCACCTTTGTGAGGACAATCTCTGAACATATGATCCCCTTTACAACCCCAACATTGAATAGGTGGTTGCCTTGGCCTTTGACCCCCTTGTTTCAATCGCTCTGGGATCTCTAGGAGTTGGTTGTCCCTGAGGATTATTTTTGCAGAATGGTGACTTAGACCCCTTCTTCCTTTGATCCATCTTGAATTTATTTTTGTCTTCCCAAGATTTTTGGAAAGTTGTTCTTGCTTTTTGCTGATCATATAAGCATTTAGCTCTCCTTATGGTCTCCTTATGGTCTCCTCCAATGTCTTGGGATCATCATAGTGTATTTTTTCACTGATGAATGATGGAAATCCACTCAAATACCTTTGAATCTTAACTATCTCATCCTTGATGAAAGAGACATACTTCATCAGTTCTAAAAACCTTCTCTCATATTCATCTATTGTCATACTCCCAAGCTTGAGTTCAAAGAACTCTTTCATTTTCTTGTCATAGTATCTCTTAGTCAAGTATTTATTCTCAAAATACTTCTCGAATTCCCTCCAAGTAGCACTTTTATCTTTAATGTGTTGCACCTACACAAGCTGATCCCACCACATGGATGCGTTTCCCTTGAGTTGATAGATAGCAATTCTACCTTCTGCATGAGAAGAATAATTATGTAGTTGAAAATACTTTCTCATTCCCAACAACCATATCTGCATCTTCATCCTTCTTTTCCTCACCATCAAATGTAGGAGGTTTGATTTTGTTCATTTCTCCTTGTAGCTCATCCACCCGAGACCTCTTATGCTTCCTGACAGGGGATGGACTTGAGCTATTGTGTGCTCTCTTATTGGAATGCCTCGGGGAGTAGTGGTGATGTCTACTAACACTTCTTTCTCTTTTTTTCTCAGCAGAAGGCCTGTGACTTCCAGATTTGTTTGAGCCACTCTCTTTATCCAACTTCTTTTCTATTTAGTTCAAGCTCTGCATTAACTTCATGTTGAAGTCATCCTGTTGCTCCTTGTCTCTCATAAGCCTTTCATTATCAGCTTTATATCTTTGGACATCCTTCTATAAATTTTTAATGGTCTCTTCCATATTCATGGTTTCATTCATTTCATCTCCATGTCCATTGGAGTTTGTTCCTTCAATGCCCAAATGGAAATCCATCCCTCTAATCTCATTCTCCTGACTGTAAGTCCCATGTGCCTATTCCATTCCTCTGGAATCTATGTTGATATTGATCTGATCTAGTTTTTTTTAACTCTGCAAAATGTGCAGCCAACAAAACTCTGTCAGACTAACTATTTCAACAATTTCATGAAAATATGAACCATTCTCGTTCAATAATATATATTAGAATTATTTCTTCTGATTTCCTGGAAAATTTAATTCCCAAATCAATTTTTTAGGTGGATATTTAGATTCCACTATCCAATACCTTTCCAACGCCTTCTCCCATGCTCAATTCCGAGTCTTGAGCAAAAAGTTATGGCTATTTGAACTTTTTCCATTAATTTTTCTGTTCATTTTTCAACTTTGCGCAACTCTGTGATGTAATATGCATTTTTGCACCTACTCCTTTGGAATTTTCATAGGATATCAATTGGGTTTCCTAATATACATCTTATGGACATTTTGTCCCAGTTTCACCTAATTCTGGTTTCTTGGCTGCTAGTTACAACCTGCTGAAGTTTTAGGCCAATTTGTGTTTTTGGTATGGAATGCTACATGTGCCTTATTTTCCATATTAAACATTTTTAACATGCCTAGAAATTTAATTGAGCTCTAGGAATTTCTTCTATGGCTCAATATCTTTCCATTGACTACTCCTGCGCCTCAATATGATTCTGAAGCAGAAAGTTATGGCTCTTTGAAGTTAGTTGGGTCTTAAAATTTACCCTTCACTGTTTGTGTTGTAACTTTCTCATAAAAACTATGTTTGACAAATGGTTTACACCATTAGAAATATCTCTTCGAGCTCTTTTATTTGAGCTATAAAGATAGAATGTGCCTTGGCACACTTTTTCAAACTCTATTCTCGTGGCTTTTGCATTGCTAAAAATGCTCTTAAGGGCCTCAAAAACGCGTTGCAAAAAGATGGCATTCAAATGATATAAAACATCACAGAAAATCATTGGTTTTCTATTGTTGTTCACCCTTCAAACAACTTCGCACACAAAAATTTCAACCTGTAACCCATATTCACCATGCACAACAACAACACAAGGTAAATCGTGCTTCACACACTTTAAAACCACTGTGTATCACTTCTTTGTCGCGCCAATAACTTGTGCGCACTACTTTTGTGTCATGCGCCAATATCCACTGCATGCAGTTTTCGTTCTTGCACTATTACCTGTTGCGCACAATTTTTGTATCCCACGTTGATATTCCACATGAATTATACTCTACACACTGCACCATGCCAAATTTTAGTATGCCCCCACTATGCACAAATACTCTATGCACACCATTAACTACACTGTTGCGTGACAACATATACCCACATTGCGCGTGCACCAACAAAGCTTCTCTGCGCTCAACCAATACTGCGCACACCACACGCGCCATTATTATATGTGTGTGCAATGTGCAAGCCTTTTATGTGTATGCACACCACACAATGTTAAACTTAGTGAGTGCACCCGCACATTAACATTTTTCCGCGTGGCGCCAAAATTTAGCGCCTGCACCTGCACACCAACATTTTTCCGTGCAGTGCCAAATTTTAGCGCGCGTAGCCGCACACTAACATTTTTTTGCACGGCGCCAAAATTTAGCGTGCACACCAGCACGCCCACATTTTTCTACACAATGCCCAATTTTTACATATCACAAGCTTTCATTGCGCATCATGCATTTTTAGTGCGCCCACCTGTGCACATTCACTTTTATGCGCATCAATTCCTTGTGAATTTCACTGCAGAAGTTGGGGTTTTGCTTAACTTTTTTCCCAATTTCTACCATATACATTCTGCAACTATGAAATTTATTCAATTTCACCCCAATAACACCATTTCAACCTATGCACAACAAATCGTTGTAAGTTGACATTTCTGGAATGAATTTACTCAAAATCAATTCACAAATTGAAAATTTAATTATTAATCTCACTCCATCTGTCATGGCTTCACTGTAACTTCAAATTCAACCCATTCTAGATCCGAATTTGCTAGAACAGATATTAAATCAAGAATATCTCATCACTTGGCCGAATTTCTCAATTTTTCCCCGAATTTAACAACAGAAATTGAGACTTTTCCCAATTTCGTGTCGTTGCTTCTAAATTTTACCATGGACATTCTACAACTCAAAATTTGGCCACTTCGAAATAAATTCTTTGTGAAACTTTGCTTCAACTCAACTTGCTCAGCCCATCCAGGCTCAGTTTTGAAAACTAAATCTCTAATACCATATTGTAACGTCCTTGACCATCCATGTCAGGCCATGCTACACCAGAGAACTCTCACGTTCTCTCTGTGGAACATATTGCAACATACCCAGTATCCAACTGAGCTATGCCACATAAAAAAAATTGAACTGCATGCAATTAAAATATATACACATAGAACTCTTGCAGAAGGATTATATATAAAACGTAAACATACGAATACATATGTAAATACACAAATTCACATTGAAATAATAGTAAGCATATACATGCAGCATATACAGGAAATACCCATAAAAATAAACACAGTTATAACTGCATATATGATAACCCATAAAAATTAGCACGTAAATAACAATGCAACATGTAAATTTATCACACAATTGGCACTTATCTTGGTAAGAATGTCACCAACTGTGTGCAAACCTTCCATGAACCTCCCAGCCTTAGATCACACTATTCATCACTCTCAATAGTGAGTCACCCCCGAGCTGGGACTAAACTCCACTCGGGTAAAGGGATTCCTAACCAGGCTAAAGACTCATAGACAACAGGAAAGACTCGGTCTCATGTGCCAACTCAAACTAACAACCTACAGTCTCTCATTCCCCACATGCATGTCCCACCCAGGAAGTGTTCCCCTTCTCTAATCAATAGTTCTTCGACTACCCCACTTCCTTTCTGGGCTTCAGCAACAGGCCAGACAGGAAGTCTCATAGCATTGTAGTTGCAGTTTAGCACCTTCAGGAAATCAATTCCCAACAATTCTCTCACCTAGATAATTTCTCATGGGCCTGACAACCCATCTCTTCAATATCCCATGGGCCTGACAACCCACTTCTTCAGTCCAGCTCCCAAGCTAACCAGATACACCAACACAAAATGGCTATGGATACAGGTTCAGGTACAGTCATGAAGATATGAAGGATAGCTCAATGGGTGTGTGCATGGTCATGGATGATTGACTGGATGACTGAATGATGGAAGGAATGATGGGGAGAATGATGGAAAATATGGAAAAATTAACTAAGTCCCAACAATATGTATGCATGTCCCCAACTTGACACTTGTCATGTTGGGAGCTACTTTGGCTCACTTGTTCCCATCTTTGGAACTTAGGATAAAATAATTATCCATACTTTATGATTTAAGAAATATTAATATAATATTGATTTTTGGCTTAAGCTCCCTAGCTTAGCCCTTTTCCTTAACTTTTAGGCCCTTCCCTTTCCTAACCAGTGGAGTTTAGTCCCTCATCTCTTTTATCATGGTCGATCTGCATGCATCGATGTATTTTATATTAATCATGAGACATATACAAAAATAGGTGCACTGGCCTTTAACATATAGGCTCTTCAGCCTAATCAAAGCATAAGCATCCTATCTTATAATAACTGGCTCACCAGCCTATAAAATGCAACATATACACAAAAGGCTACCTGGCCTCAAAATCACATGCACTTATATTGTTGTGCACGGTATCCTGGAATGTGCAAACTTCCTCATTTTACTACACAGTGCATGCGTGCACTATGCCATGAAATGTGTATACAAAAAATCATATCAAACAACTCACCATATTAAGTACATTTTCATTTACATTACAATTAGGTTAAGCCTAGGGATATTACAGATTATCTCTGCAAATCCAGTTTCCCATGGTTGTTTCCATATCCTTGTGTCTATAAATTTGAAAGTCGAGGGTTTTGTTTACTAATTTCAATTGGCATTTGACCAAAAGACAATTGATCATTGTGTTTTGTATCTAAAGAAACCAAATCTTCATATTTATAACAATCAGGAAAAATGGTAGCAGGAGAACCTTCGGCTTCTTTATTATCCATTTATAGTTCATGTTTATGGGAAAGCACATCATCTTGAAGATCATTAGAGAGCTGATGAAGATTGTGAGGGAGGAATTCTTTTCTATCTATAATTTCAATCTCAACATGCAATTCATATTCCCCGCAACAATTATCAAATAATAACTCATCTGAAAAGTACCTTTTGCAGTGCTCATTGAATACCCTGTGGAAATCCTTCAAGGATGAAATGCTGGAAGGGGGTAATGAGAAATACCATTTATGTGTATCCCCATCCAATGAATTCATGAACATCTTCATACGAACATCCTCTTGTTGTAGATCCAGTAGATCCATGCACTCATGAAACTTGATGAGGTGTTATGTGGGATTGTCTTCTTTCCTCTCTCTAAAGATAGGCAGAAAATATTCCCATTCTGCCAAATGAGGTACTGGATGTGGGAAACCAGGAATAGCTGAAAAATTTAAAGGTGCAAACCTTAAAGCCAAGATAGCTTCCATGGATATGGTATCTTGTATCATTGAAGTCGCCAACATGTTATTCCTTCATGGAGTGGAGTCGTCAGGTGAATGATGCAGTCTCTGATATTTGACCAACCCTTGTTCACCATCAAAGGTTGGATCTGATCAATGTCGTTTTCCCAGGGAATATTTCTTCACTTCCGTCCCTGGCAATGGTGCCAAAAATGTTATCACTCCAAGATTCACTCCCATACTGCAAATGAGAGTAAGCTTGGTAACATAGAAATGTAAATGGATTAAAATAGTTTGAATATGTGGATCAACAAGAAAAGAGTAAAATGGAGGACATCAAACTGCTGCAAATACATTCCATTGGGCATGGAGTCGTAACATTCTACAGATCATAGGCAATCAGGATGCCTACCAGACGAAAAGCTTATGCAAAGATGGATAGAAGAATAGAAGGTAAACAAAGAGAAGAATATCCACATAACAAAGATCCTTTATGTAATATAGATTAAAGAGTGCTTGAACAATAATCTATGATTAACAAGAAACTACCACAAATCCTTTGCAGCTCATGAATTAATTAACCAAAGGTAGCCTTTGATCTTCAAAATATGTAAATATTACTCAAGAAAGATGATAAGAAAGAATGGAAACAAGATAAAAATAGTTTGGTATCACAACTTTCATGAATCTCTAATGGCAGAAATGCCTACAATACATGTCGTCATGCTTACAAATGAGCAACTCAACTTCTCCTCTAGATCTCTCCTCTCTTGGATCATGAATTCAACCCCTCTCCAAGATATATCTCCTTCATTAAATAGAAAATAACATCCAAATATACTTAGGAGGTCAAATATCATCTCTTTCATTGGATTCTAAGCCGTGGAGATAGGTGGCAACAATCAAAGAGACAAAAATCCAACAAACTGCTAATTTTTAGGAAATTGTTGGAATTCTTTAATGAATTGTTTCCAACTCACTGCATGAGGTCTTAATGGAGATAATACTTAGGTGTAGTTGTCCCTTTTCATCTAACTAATCCATGAGAAGTCATTCAAACCCTCCTTGACAGTTGGCAACCTCCCAACAAGGAGAATATCTAATCAGCTATGCAAAATAAAGAATTGGCAGCACATTCCGTAGTGCACTAGTGTTTTAATTGTTTCTCTCAATTTACAAAATGGTTCATGCTGAAATTTGGTCAGCAAGTCAATAGGGATATCGTCTTTCCCCACAAAAAAATTCATAGAAACCCACTTTGTAGTTTTGGTTTTATGATCAAATTTGTAACAGTAACCGCTACAGGAAATTCCATAGTGCCACTATAAAACAGTTATTCACATTCCATAGTGCCACTCCTAAAATAGCTCTATAGATTCTGTAGCACCAATCACCATGCAATTTCCAAAATTCTCATATGATAACTATGCCAATAGCGTAAGATGGCACCAATATTGGCCACTTGGCATTATAAATGACCAAATGACTCTTGGTTCTACAAAATCTAAAAGTGTTACCAAATCCAAAAGTGCTACCAAATCACCAATTCTAGGAACACTACAAATCACAAGAGCAAGAGCATTGCGAAAAATCCTAATTCACTAGCGCTGCGAAATGACCAAAATTGCTACTGCAAATTCCTGTGCTAATATGTTCATTGGCAGGAAAGAGAACATGAGGAACTAGATGTCTTGGTAGAGGACGATCCATGGGCCATTTCCATGCTTAAATAGTGTGGTATGTGGAAATTGTTTCAGTGTCCATTCATGAGGGACTGACAGTAATAACCGAGAACATGGGAGTTGGGTGTTCCCACATATTTTGAGAGAAGATATGGCACGGGTGACACTTCTTGACTGCCTCTACACAATATTTGATTAACGAGGACCAAAAGTATCCAACACGAAGAATCTTTTGGGTTGTTTCCAACCCAGACAGATGAATGCCACATGCTCCTGTGTGATAGTCATTTAAAACATGTTTTTCTTCTTCGTGAGTGAGACATCGATGGAGAATGAAATCCACTCCTTGACGATATAAAGTGTCATTGAGGATAAGATAGTTCTGCGCTTAGTAGCGTATTCGTCGATGCTCATCGCAAGAAGTAGAAGAAGGGCACTTCAAAGTCTGAAGATACATAAGTATATCTCCATACTAAGGGTTTGAAGATGCAATAAGAAAAATATCTTCGTTGATCAATGACTCTTCGGGAGAAATATTACCACTTTCTCTTGGAAGTTTTGAGATTAGTTCAGCAAAGACCAAGGAATTTTTATATTTCGTCGAAACAAAATCTAAGTCAAACTCTTACAGGATGACTATCCATCGACTGATTTTCCCACTGATGACCCGTCGTGTTAACACATATTGAAAATGGTTGACGACGGCTACGACGGTGGTCTTGCAAAGTAAGATGTAATGACAGAACCGTTGGATAGCATGAACAGTTGCCAAAACAAGTTTCTCAACATGTGTGTAGTTGAGTTCCAATCCAACCAGGCCTTGACTAAGATATTAGCTAACATTCTCTTCGAGCATGCCATCCTCTTGGACCAAGACCATGCCGATAGTAGACTCTGCGGCAACCAAATACAACAAGAAATCATTGCCATAATCTGGAGGACTAAGCAGAGGGGCAGATGTCAGAGCGTGTTTCAACGCTTCAAAAGAGCGTTGAGCCGCTTCATCCCAACAGAATGGGACCCCCTTTTTCAAGAGATGCATGAACCCTTTAGTAATTTTGGCATAGTTAGCAACAAAACACTGAAGAAAATTGGCTTTCCCTTGTATAATTTGAATCTGGGGGATTTTGCGTAGGGGAGGAAATTGAACTATTGCCTCAACCTTCAGAGGATCGACCATGATCCCGCTAGCTGACACGATAAAACCTAACAAGCGTCTTGATGTCACACAAAAACTACACTTGTTTGGATTCATGTGAATCTGATTATAGCAACACCTCTCAAAGATAAGTTGTAAATGGGAGGGATGATCATATCTCTTACGCGAACATTATGCCATATCATAGAGATATGCCTCGACTATGTGTTTGAGGTCCTGGAAAGCAAATGACATGGCCTGCTGAAAACGTAGCTCCAACATTCTTAAGGCCAAAATGCATTTTTCTGTACGTGAATGTACCCCAAGGACAAATAAAATATGTTTTATGTGGGTCCTCCAGCTTGATTTGAATCTGATTGTACCCGAAAAAACCATCCATAAAAGAAAATACCTCACAACACTACTACATGATGAAAAACTTGCGACGAAAGTACTCTTTAGTTGCAAAATTCAAGAGATAAAGTTCAAATTTTCAATTTTGATCTAAATCCACCCTGTATTCATCGCTATATCGATGGAAGCAAACTTTCATTTGTTTTACGATGATAATCAAGATGGTGGACTACTGTCTCAATTTTGACAAACTTGTTTTTTCGTCGCAAGAGCGACACTCACTATTGATCGTTACACTTTTTTATACTATCCATATTGATCGTTATACATTTTAACAAAGTCTAAATTGATATAGTCAAATTTCGTCGCAAGAGCGACGAATTGACTGTTATAATCATTCCGTCTTCGCCAAAGTGACCTAAATATAACAAATAAACAGGTAAAAAAAAAGAAATATTTAGGTCACGATCATCGCAATTGCGACGACGATGACCTAAATTGACCTATAAATATTTGACGATTTAAAGATGTTGTGACAATCTTGCTATAACAATGACGGTTCTGAAAGGGTATTTTTGTGCGGAAGTTGTGCGGAAGAATGTCACGAAATATAGTTAGAGGTGGGGAAAAAAGTAAAGCGGGTGAAAAGGGTGATGGTATATGTTATTTCCCTTGCCAAAAATGTTGCCTCATACGTCCCATAAGAATTTTAATAGCAACAACTACAAAACATTGTAGGAAATATAGGCACATTGATGGCGGATCGAATGAATATCGTCCCATGGTAATTAGCTATATATTCATTATCTTTTTTTATTTTGTCAATTTTATATAAAATTATATATATGTATATATATTGTTTGAATGTTTGTTATAGTATACACTAATTTTGCATGATTGTTTGTAATTCTAAAGTTAGAGTTTCCCTCCAACTTTTCACGGAATATTGCACCAAGTAATAGTAGAAATGATGTTGTACAAGCTGACGAACATCATGACCAAGCAAATGAGGATATCATGGAAGAAGATGATGGAACAAATCAAGTTAATGATCCCATGGAAGAAGATGATGGGACAAATCAAATGATCCAAAATTTGTTTTCGCAATCGAATGAGGATGGGGACAATGCTAGTATTTATGATGAACCTCTATTAGAAAAGGGAAAAAAATGACTTTATGAAGGATCAAGAGCAAATCTTCTCTCCACTACATTGTTGCTAGCGAACTTAAAGGTTATGAATAATTTTTCGAACACTTGTATGACACATATCCGAAGGTATGTAATATGTTTCATGTCATATTATACATAAATGTTGTTTTTTTCTATTTGTTTTTAGTGTTAATTAATGTGTAAAATAAGAATGAAATTTTTACGATCAATATTCCTACATTAACTAGTTATTTGTTATGTTGTAGATTGTTAGGTGAATTTTTGTTACCATCGTCAAATATTTTACCTCGCACGTGTCGAGGTTTGCATGCCATTATGAAAGACACTGGAATGGATTATCAAACTATAGATGCATGTCCTAATGACCATATTATATATTATGGACAACATGCTTTGAAAACAGAATGTTTGCAATGTCTTATCAGTAGATATCGAACCGATCAAGTAACAAAAAGGGTGTCTCGAAAGGTTCTTCGTCATATTCCCATAATTCCACATTTGCAATTAGTGTTCAGGTGTGAAAGCATAGCACAATTTATGGATTACCATGCACGTAACAGAAGTAGAGATGGTGTTCTTCAAATGCATGTCGATGGTTTTGCATTTAGGGAAATTGAGGAAAAATGGGCAGATTTCAAAGATGAACCTCGTAATGTTAGGCTTTCATTGGCAGTTGACGGTGTTAATGCATTCGAAGAGCTTAGGTCTATTTACTCAGTGTGGCCTATTTTTGTTATCAACAATAACATTTCTCCTTGGATGTCAATAAAGAGGGAGCACATAATGTTGACAATGATTGTTCCAGGTATTTGTTTACATTAATTTTTTGAATGTAACATTTTCATTTGTTTCAATTTTTGC
>ML795654.1:196076-232388 GCA_009831015.1 Picea engelmannii
TATAGAGGTTCATGATATAAACACTCATTGTTCTAATGTTGACATAAATTCAAATCTTCACTTTGTCGATTAGAGGGCACAATAATGGAAACAATGAGAGATTTTTTACCATATGTCAACTAATTTGTCCCTTTAAAAAAACTTCATTGATGTGAAAGGGAGCACTATGTCTATGAGAAAAGACCCAGTTTATCCCCCACATATATTCAATAAGATGTGTGGGATAAACACACCCTCAAAACAAAAACAAAAAATCACTCCAAGTGAAGTTGTTACATAACTCCAAACCATCTGCATAGTTGGAGTTTCCTTCACAATATTTTGTCCTCAATGATATTACAAGAAAATTCAATGGGTTGACCCAGTTTTGTGTTTACATTGTCCCTATTGACCTTTGGATGGAGAAATTTTGTGGAGAGGTGAGACAACCTTGGTATACTTTGGGATTTCTACTTCATAGATATTACCTTACCTAGGTTTCAGACTTGAGAGTGAGTTAGATTTTTCTTGATACCCACTTGATGCTTGGCATATCCATGTTTTGGATGATAACCAAACACAAGGGAAGGTTTCCATATGTCGGTAAGATCCTTGAATGGTTGATTTGGATATGTTATTTCACCTAGAAGCCACATCCCTTAGTTATCCAATAGGGTAGGCATGAATATGATCTTTGAGCAGTAGTAAGAATGATTTTTTTCCTTCCATTCATGTTTTCCTTTCTTTTTTTTGTTTACTTCCATGCATTGCCTAATTTTATTGATGCATTTATTTTCCTTAGAATAATTTCTTACACGTGTTTTCCTACTTTACTTTCATGTTTATATTTGATGAAGTTTTTTTATTTGTGCCAAGTATTTTTTATTTCTAACTAGGGTGGTAGATTCACCCCAAATTTTGTTTCATTTTCCAAGTTATATGGTGTGTAGGTCACAAGTCTACAGAGATTATGGAGTTCTCATACATTCTCACATGGAGTGCATGTCCACGAGTAGGAGCCAGATGTTACCCCATGAGGGGTGACACATTTTTGGATACACTAGCAAGGGTTCCAAGTTGTTTCTTGCATGATGTGTCATGCTCATATTCCTTAGATCTAGATAGAGTTCTTCTTGATCTCTACCAAAAACATGATCATGCTAGCTCAACTATGGTGTAGCTCACTTTCATGCCAATTCCTCAGATGATAGATGCATTGTTGTACGGTATGGAATGGTTCCTATTTGCTTCATTTGACATTCCATGTATCAATACTTATTTGGAAATGATGATGTAACTTATTATCTCATCATAAAGTGGTAAACACCCAATGATTGCCTAGTAGCATTTCATAACATTACATGGTTTTATAACTTTCCTTGTAGTACCTTGGGGAACATTTTTTACGTTAGAAGTGTGTCATATCTTGGATTAACCTATACCATTGGGTTCTTAGGATAGATATCATTATCCATATCCCAACCATGCTAATATTTTTCCAACTCCCGAGTGTTATTCATTCCATCCATATAAAAAATTGCATCTTGGTCATGTATGATTTCTCAAAGGTCAAAAGAAAAGGTCAAATTAATAAAGCTTGAGTCAATAATAGAATAAGGAAAAGAGGTGAAGAGATAAAGTCAAAATCCAAATATAAATCTTTAGCAATGCTCCCTCAATATGAGGCCAATGCCCCTAGTCTCTAGTTTGTCTATGAATATCTAAATAAAAGGAACTTGTTCGATAAAACAAACATTAAAAATAATGATTCTTAAAGGGGTAGTAAGAAATAATGTTAAGGATGGTAACTCAATGTTAAGCTATCTCTATAAGGATATTATATGTAAAAATCCTAGCTAAATAAAGGAGGATGAATAAATAAATGATTGATAAGACTTGTGCATGTCTAAGACGTTGAGGGTCATCACATGAACTCATTCCCCATTCCCTTTCATCATTATTAATTATTTTTTCCTATCTTTCACCTAGGTTCTTAGGAAATATGTGTTGTCTTAGGACTTGATGCATGTATAAGGGTCAATATTGATCCCCTTGGTAAGACTTAAGAAAATATCTAAACCAACCCCCTTTTTTATGTTGTGCTAAGAGATGTCACCAGGTGCTACCAATTAATGGCTTGCTAAGAGGCTAGACCCATCACTTCAAGTGGGTATTGTGCATTGGGATACATGTATTATGCCTCAAGATCCATGACATTACATTGGGATCCATGATGCTACATTGGGATCCATGTACTCATATATGATCATATCTACATGCATTGGGATCCATACCATTTTCCTTAGGATTCATGTCACCACATTGGGATCCATGACAGTGCATCGATCCATGAGAGGGATGTCATGTCGCCACACATGCCACATGGACCACTCAAATTAAGTCTCCTTTATCATTTGGACATTTCATTCACACTTATGCATTATTTATCTCTCCTTGGACCACACATAGAAGTTATTAATGCATTAGAGGAGTTGGTTACAAATTATGGAGGTGGTTATGGGTTGTTATTTGGACCTTGTGATGATGTGGCATGATTTATTTTTATCTACTTGAGAAGCACCCACCTAGAGGAGGCCACACATGTCATTTATCTTGACCTTTTTACTTGGATGGCTCACACATGTGAGAGGTAATGTCATCTTCTTGAGTTTGTTATTCCAGACTTGGACCTTTCCATCATTTGAGGGAGTTGGTTGGAGGATCTTTGGGATTATTTGGACAATGTTGACTCAATCATTCACCCTCTCATGGGAAAATTTCACCTTTATTTATGGAATGAACCTAATTTGTTATCTCCCTCTAGCCCACACTTGTGGAATTTATTATTATATTTGGACCATTCTTTAGTTTCATTTGTCTCTTGAAGGGTTTTGAGGGATTTGTTAGATGATTTGTTGTATTTTCCCATGGTTTTGATTGGGTTAATGGTTTTGACCTCATAGTATTGAGCTAGCACATTGTGTTGCATTGTATTTGAGGAGGCTCTTAACCTATAAAAGGAAAAGTCCTCCCTCATTTAAAACCATTGGATATTAATAAGAAGCTTGGCTTAATATTTGTTTGAGAATCAATTTCTTTTCTTTGTTAATGTTTAGTCATTTTCAATGTTTATATAAGCACTTTTAAAGGCTTTTTTGGAATAAAAAGGCTGCTAGAAGGCCAAAGAATTAAGGGTGAAATGCTCCACTTGGGAGGGTTCTCAAGGTAAGTTCTCTAACCTTACCCCTTTGATCATTGAATTTATTGTTCATGCATTAAGGTAGGACGTCTGATGGCTCTATCCTTTTGCTTGGCCAACCTTTCAGTTCACCTTGATAGTACTAGGAAAGGTTTTCATAATGTGTTATCCTCAATCTAGATTGCATTGAGCCACATTGACTTATATTAGTTCAAATCATGCTAACTAGTTCTCAAACAAATGTCTATATGTTGATCACAAGAGGGTTTGAAAATCATTTTTAATTTAAGTAGAAATTGATCACTTTTATGGATGCCCTAATGCATACTTTGCTTGGAATGGTTGAAATCAATACAACATAACTACGGTTCAAAATAACTTTTATTGCAACATTTTGAAGGAGTGTTGTTCTAGGTTATTATAAACTATCACTGGATGTATTGGAAGGTCCAACAACCTCATTCAAAGTGAAATCATTGCATGTTCTTTATTGTTGTTCTAGTATTTTTCTAGCATTCTTTTTTCTGCAGAGATTTATTATTGTGCGGGGCTATTTGTAACCCTTCTCTTTTTCCAATGTTTCGAGGATTTCATTATATTCATTTCCATAGGTGTCTAAACGACTTTGAAGAGAGATAAATTACATATTTTAAAGCCTTGACATTACCTCCTATGTGTTATCCAAAACTCTATCCAGGACTATAATAAAACTGCAGAGGTATTCCACTTTCAATGGTGATTAAAGTGTTGATGTATTGCAATGTTTTTATGACACCTTGTTTTCCACATCCCAAAGAAGCCAAAATATGTTAAGGAATTCCAAAGGACCTTGTAATTAGTCCAATCGTTGCCTCCTTTCACTATTGTATGAAGGTTTGTTAACCATATTTTGTTGTGGTGTTTTCATGTCTTTTGGCTTGGTTGGTTGACCACGATACATTCCTAACCTAACCACTCCAAACAATCTACCCAAACAGTGCAACATTTATATTGTTTTCTAGTTGAGAGGGTCGATTCATGCTACAATCATGGTTCCAAAGAATTGATCTATATTGTATGATGAGAAACAGATTAATTTCTGAGTGTTGATGAATGAATGATAAGTTTGGTTAATGATATAATTTTTGTGCCTTGACATATAATAATGAAATTTGCTAATCTGGTAGCATTGTATTTCTTCTAAAGTTATTACATTGAGCTTGTTGCCTTATTCTCTCTTAACAATAGTGACACTTCATATGTTTCATGGCATATACTTATTGAATGAATGCAAATTTATATTGGTTATGAACTTGTTACAATGATGCTCTATTTCATTGCTATCATAACGACCCAATTCCATGCTTAAATGTTTCATAAGTACTTGTTCATGCTTCACTTCTTGCACATATGAAATTTTCTAAATGACGGCTATCTTGTGAATGAATAAATACATTTTACTTAGAAAGTTTCACCTTGAACATTATATATTGCTTGATCACTAATTATGAGTAATGGTGCATAGCTATGTTGTGTTGAATAAAGTAAGTATTTTCCTTCCAAGCATTCATTGAGAATTTTCTTCTCTTACTTTTCTTGAACCATCAGTTTAGAGAAGTCAACCCAAGTCAAACAAAGTCCTTGTCCTCACCTGTCTAGAAATGCAATGACAGGAATTAGTATTATCCCCCTAGGAGAACCCTCCTTATGTTAGAAACCATGGCCTAGAAATGTAGAGGCAAGGGCACTAAGGTGATAGTGGGCGGCTTCCCTATCTAGAATATAGTTAGTTTGAATAGTCAGGTCAATCAACTGACTCAACCAACCAACCAACTACTGTGTCCAAAACAACCCTCTTATTTTTATTTTATAAGAAAAAGGAAAGGGACCCCTACCAAATTGAATATATGCAGATGGTTTGGAGTTATGCAACAACTTCACTTGGATGACCTCTTTAGTGTGAAATCATAGCACCTTCTATAATTGGCTCAAAAATCAAATTTTAATTTTTTTTGCTCAAAAATAAAATTTTAATTTTTTTAAATAAATTGTTGTCATCGTAATTTCAACGCACCATAGAAATATTGTGATGCACTTGCTATAAAAATCATGAAAAATTGCATAGCAATATACCCTATTTTCGTCGCACTTGTGACGACCCTTACAAATCTTGTGATGAACTTGCCATACAAATCACGAAAATTGTATAGCAATTTTGTCGCATTATACCTTATGTTCATCGCAATTGCGACGACCCTTACAAATATTGCGACACACTTGCTATACAAATCACAAAAATTGTATAGCAATTTCATGGAAATATACCCTATTTTCGTTGCAATTACGACGACCTGTAAAAATCTTGCGACGAACTTTCCATACAAATCACAAAAATTGTATAGCAATCTCGTCGCAATATGTCTTGTTTTCGTCACTCGTGCGATAACCACTTCGAAATTTGATTTGTCGCAAACTTTTTCCTTACTTTTCCTATATTTTTGGGTGTGTGACGATCTCTCCTTATTGTCTATCTTGCGATGATAGATCTTCATTGTCTCATTTGCGACGATTTACCTATTTTGTCTCATTTGTGGCAATTTCCCTACTTTGTCGCTCTTTCAACGATGTCTGAAAACTTCCCTAGTATCGTCGCTCTTGAGACGTTAATCCAGGGTCATTGCACGTGCCACGTCACGTGAAGCGAAGTTTGGGAGACTCAATATTTTTCGCAATATCCCCGACATAACATCGCAAGAGCATCGAAATAGTCGTTGCAAAATGACCCAAATTCGCTAGTGCAACCCGCACATTCATCGATGATCTGGTCAATAAATGGGGTTGGAAAATTGTCTTTCGGACAAGATTTGTTCAGGTCATGAAATTCCATACATATGCGGATCATGCCTTGCTTATTATTGTTAGGAACAGGGTTCGATACCCATTCTGTCAATTTCATAGGATAGATGAAACCAACTTTGATGAGTTTCTCTACTTCAGCCTTGAACGTTGTTTCCTTGTGAGAATTGATCGACCAAAGATTTTGTCGAACAAGCTTAACATCGGGGTAATTTTTGATCTCGTGTTCAACGATACATGGATCAATGCATGGTATCTCCTCATAAGACCAGGAAAATACACTGTGAAATTATTTAAACAATTCAGTATAGATCTGAATCTCTTCGGGAGAACAATTCCCTCCGATGAAAATAGTTTCCATGATGCTAGGGGTTCTAGAGATGTCGATAGAAATCATTTTAGCTATACTTTCCATGTTTCCCTCAGCATATATTTCATGCATGTCCAGAGGGTTAACAGGACAAGGGGCATCTCCATTCACAGTCGTAATGAATTCTCCTGTCTCTATTCTCCTCAACTCGGGTAAGAAATAAGATATGTGGTGAAGATTGTACCAAAGTCTGTTTGGCCTAGTCATTGCCTCTAAAATCGCCTCGTCAGAGGTAAAAACTAAGTCTAGGGGATCGTAAGTGGCGAGAGATTCTTGAGCCCAAACAAGCTTTAGAATGGGATATAGCTCTTGTGGGGGATTTGGATCAAGGTTCGTCGAGGCTTGTTGGACAATGTTGTACACAACCTCAGTAGCGGATAAGGGCATAACCATTCTAGGGTTACCTATCCCTTCCATCGAAGTCGATGGGGAAGGTAAAATACACGGTTCGTTAAAGTAACTCGTTCTAAAAGATGCGACTTGAAAAATCGCAACCTTGTTGGCAGCCAACTCACTTTTTCTTATCATCTATAAGCTACCTACATCTGTGTCTTGCAAACATCAAGTTTTTCGTCACTTTTTTTTTATAGACGACACTTTCATTTTTGCGACATTTGCAAATTTGTCTTCATTAAGTTTTCACAACTGTAAGCGTGAAAATTTTTCCTTTCGAGGTCACGTTTCAATCACTATCTGGACTGTCATGATCTTTTTATCAATATTTTCTATTACACTTACCTTTTGTTTAGTGTTATGTGGCTGAAAGGACTTTTAAAGTATGCTCATCGGACATTTTTATTTTGATTGCATAACTTGATTTTATTGAGTTTGTGAGGCATTGAGCATATGGATTTACACTTTTTATGACTTGCCTAATCATTGATTCTATGGATTGCATAGGGGTTATGATTTATTTGTATATGTGATATGATCCTTATGTTAATATTTTTATAACTTTTGGCTTGTCAACTATATGAATTCATTCGGCACATTGGTTAAACATTTATACAATGGCGCATGGATAACATTTGGTGTCGGTTTCACATTGAATGTCGATGGTTTTAAAACTATAGTTGATTTGGCGTGTTGGCATAACACTCACCATTTGATTCTTTGGTTGGCCAAACGATATGGTTTTTGAGCTATGCTATGATTGTTTGAACAGATGTGTAAATCGGCGGTTGTACTTTACCGTAACTATCGTGCATGGCACTGAATGACTCCACCACCCTCACATGCGCACATTTATGCTTACCACTTTTGGCTTGATTCATTGTTGTTGGTTCGGGTAGCTCTGTTACTGCGTATTGATGAATTCAAACCCTTTCCTTACCATGCATTCAACTCCATGACACCAGTCGTGCGAGTTGAACCCAATGGAAAACAGGCCCTGTTAATGTTTGATAATGCCCGCCAAGATTTGGCAGACAGTGGATGGCTTACCTTCGTGGAACGTTTCGAGGGTTTTAACCTCTGCGTGGCTCAACATTTTTCCATGACCTTCGATGGTTGTCGAGCCAAGGTCGGCGATATACAATTGGAAATTGATGAACAGTTTATCAGTCTTGCTACGGGTTTACCTGTCACTGGACAACGATGGTCCAAGAATTGCAAAGTCGAGGAGGTCCCATGGACACTGCTCTTCCAGTCACGAAAAATCACCTCCTGTGATAAAGGTATGCCAATAACTATGCTCAAACAACGTTGGCATGATTTATTGATGATAATCAAGTAGTTTGTAACCTGCGAAGGTCGCTACGGACTGGTGTTCCTCCACCACCTGCGTTTGCTTATGGTTTTTATGGGATACTCTCTCAATATGCCCTATTATTTACATCGAAGCCTGTTTAAAATGTCGAAGAAGTAGAAAAGAAACCAGGCTGATAGTAGTCTTTTTCATTATGGGCTTGTTAAGCTTATCGTTGTCTGTCAGTTGAGTCTGCACGAGGATTGCTAGAGAGGTTTCGTTACTCGAAATTGTTTCGAGGATTCGAATCCTACACAGGTTGAAAAACCTGTGGTGAGTGAGGTCAAGGTTGTAACCCCAGTGCCCTACCATATCCTATTACCTAAACCCTCGGCCGACCCTCCTGTCGATTTACCCCACACTGCGACTAAGAGTGTTGAGACTGTTAAGCCTATGGGCGAAAATCCCAAGGCAAACCTCACTGCAAAGGCCAAAGGGAAAAAGAATGCACGTTTGATTTCATGAATGGAAAGAAATAAGCCAAAACCCCCTGTCGAGCCTAACCCTATTATGTTGAGTGAGGACTCCGATTCGGATGTGGAGCGTTTCTTGGCTAGTGAATACCCCTATTCGCAAGGTTTGTGTGCCGAACCCTCGTATGACTTTGTGTCAAACCTACCCCCCTGCCTACAAGATGACCCTAACTACCTAGGCATTAAGTTGCCTTGTGAAACCCTCAGTCATTTGCCCAAATCTTCTCCTGCTCTGTCTAAAACTACAGTGTCACCCTGTGATCAATGCAATTCGTGGTTTGAGCGATACTATAATGATGTTCCAATACTCCTATCAAAGATTCAATCTTTGGAATACCAGATTGCAACCCTAACCAGCCAAAAGGCCAAACTACAAGCAACAGATAAGAAACAAAAGACGACCGGCTCCATCTTGTTTAAAAATGTGGAATCAGCCACGGCTGTTGTAAATTCCAAGCTGGCGTAATTGAGTGGCCTCGTCGTCACACAGGTATGTTTGATATCAATCATTTTTTGTAAATAATCCAGGTTTATATAACGATTTGGTTTCGGTTTTAAACAGCTCTGTTCACTTCATTTGAATGGCTCTGTTACATTGTATGCATTCTATATATACCTTTGCTTTGACTAAATGGAATTTCGTTTTTTCGATCATTCCCAGTTTAGTTTCTATTAGATTTTCATCGATTTGATTGATCTTGGTGTGGATTTGATTTGTTTGATTGAGTTAAAGTGGATTCTCTGTTTGTATCTATTCTAGACAGGAAATGTTCCTCATATTCAATTTAGAAATCGATCACATTTCGATTCGATTTCGTTATAATGGATACGCTATGATTGGCAACGATTTTGATGAGTTTAATTGTTATGGTTTGTTGTGCCATATGATTTTCAAAGAACACAAATTCAACTCGGATCATTTCCAATGTGACTCTGTTTCTTTGGGAACATTGCTTTTTATTTTAAGCCTGTTACAAACACGCCCAAATCATGAATAGATTTAATTCATAATGACTATACTAAAAACCCAGCCGGTTAATTCGCATTGGTTTACTGTTAGGTCGACCAGGTTATCAGTTGGATTCGTATTCTATTTGAATTTGATTTGTAAAACGAGATTGGTTGTATCCAGATTCACGATTTATTTCTATATTAAACTTAGTCATGATTCGTTTGAAATTAATGATTTCGTTCAAATACCAATCAAGTTTATTTGCCCAGTTTGCAATAACCAATTATCACTTATGTCGATTCTATTATGATTGTGATCAAAGCCAAATCGATCTGGTTACGATTTTATATGAGTTGATTCTCGCACCTTTTTGAATTAATCTACCTATGGCGTGAATCGTTTGATGTCATGACAGCTATAATAATTTTAAAGCGATTTTGTTTTGATCTGATCATATCTCCTATTGTTTGAAAAACACAACGTTTGTCTGTGATTTGTTTGATTGTATTACTTACAAATTGGATATGAAACGATTTTCAAAACTTTTTGGTTTTGATTCTGTCTACCCGATTAAGATAACAATCGAAACAGAGTATGCCTATCTCTCTATTCGGTTATTGGATTTTGATCTTATTTGATTTAAAATGATATAACATTTTCAAATGAAATGATTTGTTGTTGGTTGATAATTCAATTTTATTTTATTAAAAAGATTTGATTCAATTTCAATTCTGATCCTGTACCTTTATTTAGACTAGCTACAGAATTAGATGATTCTGTAGCTAAGTCTGTAGAATTTAATTTTTATTGTTTTATTAATAAACGATTCTCTAACTTGTCTATTTCTGACCTGTTTTAGGTGAATCCGAATTTGCATGAGATTTGATGGACAGTTTAGAGGATATTTGGATATTTTGATTTCATTTTAGTTTCTTAGTTTAGTTGATTTTGGGAATATCTTCCCAGATTTTGTAAACAGTTTGATAACTTCCACAGGGAGGTTTTACCCTGTGGAAAAACTTATAAATACTCATTATTTTTGTAATAATATCATCCTCATTCGTGGGAGAACAAGAATATGGAATTTTAATACAGACTGAGGCAGAATTTGATGTTCTGTTACAGCTTTAGATTTTCATTATATCAATATTTTGTTTCATGTTCTTGTGTATCAATTTGCATTTGGTTACTGACTACTTTAGCTATCTTAATCTTTTGCAAATGATATAATTTAATCAATATAATCCATATCTGATTTCTTCCAGTGTATAAAAAACATAGCAATCACTTGATTCAGTTTGTGAATGACAGATTCTCTTCTTCATTAATTGGATTATTAAGTATAAGTTTTTGCATAACAGGTTTCCCTTATTGGAGAGATTTATAAATCACATAATTGTTATGATTTTTTATGTCTTGTTTGTCCTGTAAATAAACTCAAAGAGCAGTGCAGCCTATCGTTTACGAGAAGCTTTTGGATTATCCGGTGCGAGTTTCCTTCCTCTGACCAGCTTTCAAGTCATCATACACAGGACAAATTTGGAGCGTTTCCAGGTCAGTTTGTCACTTGTTTGTTTAGTATATTTATTAGTAGTTTATTTTAGATATAAGTTTAGTTAGATATATATGTGTGTTTAGTATATTAGATTGTTTAATTTCAATAAGTTTTATTTCTTGTTCATAAAATCAAAAAATCAACAAAAACATCTCTTGCTTTCTTAGGGAAGAATATAATGAGTTTTGCAGGTTTTAATTAAATCTGTAAATTGTCTATATTGTACATTTTGTGAATAAGTGATATTACAGTTAGTAGTTAGTAAATAGTAGATTAGTTAGTTTTTTTAATAGTTAGTTTTAATTAGATTAGTGTATTAGTTTGTTTTATTATTAGTTAGTAATAGTTTGTTTTATTTAGTTTTAGTTAGTTTGTTTTATTTAGTTTTAGTTAGATTAGTTTTCTCTTTGGTTTTCTTAGGACCTTAGATCTTCTAACGGAGCCGCTAAACCCGTCAATGTGGTTCATTCCAAACGGCTTGGGTTATTAGACAACCCCGGACCGGTTCCACTCTCTCAGTTGACGGACGGTCAATTTTTCCCATCAACAAATGGTGCTAGAAGGAGGGCCCAAACTTAATTAATGGCACGAGGCGGTCGCAAGACTCCTCCCCCTCCTAATCGCTCACCTATAGTGACTAGAAGCCGTTCACAAGATAATATTCCCCTTCAAACAGCAACTACTTCAACTAAAGATCCGCAGATCACAGTTGAGCCAGCAACCCCTAATCCTGTAGGTGGTGACACACAAGAGATTATACGTCAATCTCTTATTAAAACACATAGTTCCTTAGATCGTCTTAGGCAACCAAACCGTCCGTGGGGTCAACCTTTGGATTTCTCTAATATCAGAGAACAATTAGGTGACATTAACCTCACTGTGAATCCTACATATCCAATCACAAATCCTACTGTAGGAGGATCTGGAATACCTCCTTCACCACATCCCTCATCTCCTTCCTCTTCTGGAGGAGATTCCTCTTCAGACGAAGGCAACTCACCTTCTCAGCCTTCCACACCCACTACCCCAATGGAAAATCAGAACAACCCTGCTAGACCTTGGTTGGACCAGGATGTTGTAGCTGTACCTGGAGCCCAGCACCCTTTACCTAAACACCCAGAGAAATGGATTCCCAAGTTTGATCCTGATTCAAAACAAATAGTTGAAGATCATATCAAAAAATTTATGTTAGCCATCAGACTCTGTAATGTTGAACATGAAGACGTTGTCTGTAGGTTGTTCCCTTATACTTTTGAGGGTAATGCATCCACTTGGTACTTTTCCCAACAGCCCCATACCATAGTGTCTTGGGAAAAGTTTGATTCATGCTTTTTGGAAAAATTCGGAGATAGTTAACCTCCGGAAGTCTTAGTCATGCATCTTTCAAGCTTAAAAATGAACTCAAAAGAAAAAGTTAAATATTTTAATCAAAGATTCTTAACGCTTAAAAATCGAATCCCTGCAGATTCTATGCCTTTTGAGAGTCTTGTAATAGCTTACTACACTAAAGATTTACATCAAAGTATAGCTATTTGGGTTAAACGATCTAAAAAGGCCACGTTGTTAGAAGCCTTCGAGGAGGCTAGTCAGATTGAAAAATACATACTTAGTCTTAAGGACTCTTCTAGCAACGAAACTGAAACTAGTTATTCTTCCAAAAAGAAGATTGAAATTCTCCCCAGACCTACTCAAAGTAAAACACAACCTGAAAACTCTGATTTGGAAAATTTAACTAAAGTTGTTCAAAAACTGTCGAATCAAGTTATAGACTTAAAAAGGTCTACTGAAGAAGCTTCCTCAAGTAAAGGACCCTACAAACCTCCTTTCCGAAAGCCTTTTCCTACCAACAGACCTAATCCAAACCCCGAAGGCTTGAACCTAGAAAGTTTGCAATGTGCTCTTCAAACAATTCTAGAGGCCCAAGATAACTTGATGCCTCTTGAGATCCCTCAGGAGGAAGTCGAACAGGAAACAGTTCAAGAAGAAGAGTCTTCTCCAAACATCTTTGGACACTTCTCGGATAGCATCTTTCAAGCTAACCTCGAGACTGTTCACCCTTATAACACTAGGAGTAAGACAGCAAACAAGCCTTCTACCGAGAACACTACAACTTCACCTCCAAAGCCATCTAAATCAGCAGAAACTAAACAGAGCAATGTCAGCCCTAACTTAGATTATGATGTTGTTGAATATCTTAAAAAATATCTTATGATGTTGTTGAAGATCTTCTATTTATGAGTTGTTGAAGTTTCCATTTTTGTTACAGAAGTTGTTGCAAAATATTTCAGAAAATGGCAAGAATGGTAATTCAAATAGTAACAAGGTTGTGCAAAGCAAAGTTTCGCAGAAGACTTCCACTAAAAATAATCCTGATCCTCAAGATAAAGGAAGCCTTCCTGTAGTTCCTGTAAATAATGTAAATAATGTAGATAAAGTAGCATTAGAAATTGCGATTAAGAAACCACAAGCTACTACTCTTAGTACTCGCAAGAATGTACCTCCTTTACTTTTAACTTTCGAAATTTTCAACAGAAATGTGCATAATTGTATGGTTGACTCAGGAGCGTCATCTAATGTCATGCCTTGGTCTGTCTGCCAGAAGATTAACGTTGAAGTGGAACCATCTACGTTGAAAATCATACAACTTGATTGGACAAATGTTAAAGTTATAGGCGAATTAAAAAATGTATTGATTAAATTATCGTCTAACCCAAAGGTTCATCAGGTTATTGATATAATTGTTGTGGATATTCCAGAAGTGTATGGTCTGTTTTTGAGCAGGGACTGGTCGGAGCAGCTACATGGTTACTTCGCAACAGACTGGTCTCACTTATGGCTTCCAGAGAACGGTAAGCCTAACAAGATCAGAGTGAATTGTGAGCGTTACCTTAAGTTCACGGTTACATATTTGAACGATCCTAACGAACTGTACACACCTTCTGTCGATTCACCCGAAGTCCAAGGGATGGACACCTTCTTTGGAAATTTCATGGCTAAGGTTTCATCTATCAACAATCCAGAACAGCAGTCCGAGATCATAGCATATATGCAACCAACAGCTTCTATGCAACAGTCCCATGTGCCCGATGGAAACCAAATTTGGTCTCTATATTTCGATGGTTCCAAGTCTAAAGAAGGATCTAGTGCAGGTTGCATCATTATCGATCCGGTAGGTAACAAGACACTAATAGATTGTAGACTATAATTTGAATGTACTAACAATACTGCAGAATATGAGGCTATACTGCAAGGTCTCAGAAAATCTCTGGACATGAACATTCAAAATCTGGTTGTATTTGGCGACTCTGAAATAGTGGTTAGGCAGGTAAGAGACTCTATACACTGTCTTTCCCTGCATCTCAAAAGTTACCAGTCTGAGGTATGGAATTTAATGACCAAATTTTCTGCTTTCAATATAAATTCCATTCCTAGATTAAATAATGCTGAAGCAAATCTACTAGCTAATGTAGCTTCTAAACTTCTTCCTGCAGAAGGCTTGTCCCCAAACGCATTCTCCATTGAGCTATTGTTTCGACCATCTGTTCCTAACAATATCACAAACTGGAGATTATTTGACGATGATCAGCAGATCATTAACTTTCTACACATGGAAGAAACCTTTCAAGGCTCAGTGATAGATGAACGCACGCACGACGACAATTTGCATGATTTTACGGTAATACCTGATCCGAAATCTCCTGAAGTTCTATCGGACATGGTAAATTTCATACCCAAATCCATAGTTAGATTAGAAAAATTTTATGATTTTGAAGATAAATTTAAAAAGACGGTCAATTGTAAAACTAATGGTTCCTCGTTGTCTTATGAAAAATTCAATTTAGGAACTAGTGAAAATCCTCAGTGTATTAATCTAGGCTTGGGATGTTCTAGGCAAGAAAAAGTTGCTTTTGTTAAATTGTTTAAAGAATTTAAGGATGTCTTTGCATGGACATACGATGATCTTAAAATGTTCGATCCTAATATTATACAGCATGTCATCCTGATGAAGCCCCAAACCTTGCCCCTCCAACAGAAACTGAGGAAAATGCACCCTAAAATAGAAACGACTGTTCAAAAAGAATTGAATAAACTCCTAAGTGCTAAAATAATCTTTCCTGTTAGACACACTCAATGGGTTTCCAACCTTGTCCTAGTTCGGAAGAAAAACGGGGAAATTCAACTTTGCGTCGATTTCCGAAACCTCAACAAAGCGTTTGACAAGGACAATTATCCTATCCCACCCATGGAACAGATCCTGCAACAGGTATCTGGTTCCGAGAGCCTATCTTTATTGGATGGTTTCTCTGGATACAACCAAGTCCTGATGTCTCTGCCAGATCAACTAAAAACTACCTTCCGTACCCCGTGGGGCACTTATGCTTATCGCAAAATGCCCTTTGGATTGATTAATGCTGGTGCTACCTTTCAAAGAGCAATGGACATTGCTTTTCGAGGCTTAATCAATCACTCCGTTGTAGTTTACTTAGATGATGTGACTGTTTATTCTAAAAACAAAGCCGATCATCTAGCTCACTTACGAGTCGTTCTGCTACAATGTCGTAAATACGGCATCTCCTTGAATCCAAAAAAGTCCATCTTTGCGATTCATTGTGTCTAGTGATGGGATGATTATTGACCCCAAGAGGACTCAAGTCATCGCTAAAATTCCCCCTCCTACATCCAATAAATCCATGCAGTCTTTCCTAGGCCAGATTAACTTCGTGGGAAGATTTGTCCCCAACTTCTCCGAAATGGTTAGGCCTCTACAGAACCTGATTAAGAAAGACACCCAATACCACTGGGGACCCACAGAAAATCAAGCTTTTAATGCTATAAAGAAGGCCATAATAGACGCTTCGTCTCTCATGAGCCCTGGCTTCTCTCAAGATTTTACACTCTATACTTTTGCCTCTGATCGTTCCTATGCCACAGTCCTAACTCAGAAGAATTCCGAGAACAACGAAGTACCCATCGCCTTTATGAGCTCTGCTTTCAAAGGTGCTGAACTTAACTAACCAGCGGTTGATCGGCAAGCCTACGTTGTTTTCAAAGCAATTAAGCATTTTCGGTCTTATCTTTTGAAGTCAAGGACGAAAGTCATTGTCCCCTACCCGGCCGTAAGGAACTTGTTAGTGCAGAAGGAGTTAGGAGAGAAGAGAGCTAACTGGGTCACCTCCCTGTAGGAGTATGACTTGGAGATCACCCTAGCACATATCGTGAGAGGCCAAGGGTTGTGTAAATTGGTTGTTGATTCAGAAACAGGACAGCAAGAAGATAGTGATACGTCAAACCTAGAACAACGCAATCAAAGTTTGATTTGTTGTGCACAAAACCTCGTGAGTCCTTGGTATGGCGATATTAGATTCTGTCTTGAACATGGATCAGTACCCCGTCACCTTGACCCCGCCAAGAGAAGAGCATTGAGACTAAAGTCCGCCTCCTTTCATCTAGTTAACGGTATACTGTTTCATCAGAATTTTGACGGTGTACTGATGCGCTGCCTCAAAAACGACGAAGCAGAAAAAGTCTTGCTTGAGTTGCATGTAGGAGAAGTTGGTGGTCACTTTGGTGGCGAAACCACTGCTCATAAGGTTTTAAGAGCTGGTTATTACTGGCCCAGGATTTTTAGGGATGCCCATGCCTTGTGTCGTGAATGTATTATATGTCAGAAAGCATCAGGGCGGTTACAAAAACCATCCTTTCCCTTGCAACCCATTTCAGTAGATTCTCCTTTCCAGCAATGGGGCCTTGACATCATAGGTCCTGTTAACCCTCCATCCTCGCAACAGCACAAATATATTGTGACAGCCACAGACTACTTCACACGATGGTCCGAAGCCACTGCGCTAAGAACTGTTAACACCAGTCAGGTAATCACTTTTCTAAACTTGAATATTATCACTTGTTTCGGCATCCCTGATTGTTTAGTCTTTTATAACGCTTCATACTTTTCTTCTCTTGAGATGAGTGAGTTCTCTTTGGATAAAGGAATAAAGCTAAAGTATTCTGCTAGTTACTACCCCCAGGGCAACGGCTTAGCAGAATCAACAAATAAGAACTTGATCAAAATTATCAAGAGAACTGTGGTTGAAAATCACAAGAATTGGCACAATGCATTGCTGAACGCACTATGGGTTGATAGGGTAACGCACAAATCCTCTATCGGTAACTCCCCCTTTTTTCTCGTTTATGGAAGAGAAGCAATTCTGCCACCTCATATTCTTCTTCCTTCGCTTCAGTTGTCACAAAAAGTCCAAGAAGAAGATTGTCCCCCTTTAGAAGGTCGAATTAATGCTTTAATGAAGTTGAAAGAAGTAAGAGCTCAAGCTAAGCATAAGTTAGACCAACATCAACAATTGATTAAAAGCTGGTTCGATTCTAATTCTGCTTCTGATAGGAATTTTGAAGTAGGCGATCTCGTCTTAAAATGGGACAAACCACACGAAGGAAAGGGTGAGCACACCAAGTTTCAAAACTTATGGATTGGGCCATTTTTAATTGCTGAAAAGTTGGGTCCTAGTTCCTTTCGATTGCATAATCTTGAAGGGCAGCTTGACACCTATCCGATGAATGGCCAAGCCCTGAAGAGATACTTTGCTTGATGAGTACCCTTGTATATTATGTAAATATTTTATTTTTGTTTGCACTTTCATTTGCTTTTTGTTTTTTTTTATTTTGATTTGATTGACCAGTTTGTGTTTTTTGACATACACGTACCTGTAAATTGAGCCATTAAGACAAAGACGATAGAAAATTTCTTCGCTGAAATAACTTCTGAAAGTTTTTACAAACATCAATGATATATCTTTGAAACTGATATCTATGTTGGAAAAATTTTGTTGTTTGAAAGAAGTTTACTGATTTCAATCTCTGAGCAAAGTTTGTCATGATCATCTATTATCTTTTTACGCTGTCCCTTTTCCGTAAAGGAATGACTCAAAAAGATGTCTCCCTGTCGTAGGAAGTTGTTTTGTAAATAAAACATTTTTGGAGTTAAATAAAGGACAGTGCTAAAAAAAAATTGAGGTCTAAAAAATATGCTGAAATACAAAGACTTTCAGCGTCACCCCGCTCAGCTATCTACAAAAGAAAAACAAAATAAAAATATTAATAAGAGCTGTGGGAAGTTCTTGTAAACCCATCGGGATACTGAACAGGTCTGCTGGCAGCGAGTAAATGCAAGCATGGCACCAAGACAACTTCGTCGGGGTACTGAACAAGCCCACTGGCAGCGAAGCAATGTCGAGTACATGAAAATCTGCAAAAAATATAAGAAACCTCTTTAATGTCCTTTATTCTGATCCAGAACTTCTTGACAGGATACAGATGTCAGAGTGGGTTAAATGGAAACCCTGTCGAGGCTATGGACGCCTGTTGGCAGCAGTGGCCATGCCAGAAAGTATTGGAGATTTTATCATTAATGTCGTGACTTGTTGATCTTAAGATTGTTATTGGTTTTCATCTTTTAAAACACTGCTAAAAAAATAAATGATTAATGATGATGTTTGAACGACTTTCTGGTTGTTATTTTGATGTTGAAATTTTCTTGGCTGTCTTAATCTGAATTTGTTTCTTTTACAGAGATAACTGCTTCTTCTAGTGTGTCATCATTGTTGGCAGCCAACTCACTTTTTCTTATCATCTATAAGCTGCCTACACCTGTGTCTTGCAAACATCAAGTTTTTCGTCGCTTTTTTTTTATAGACGACACTTTCATTTTTGTGACATTTGCAAATTTGTCTTCATTAAGTTTTCACGACTGTAAGCGTAAAAACTTTTCCTTTCAAGGTCACATTTCGATCACTATCTGGACTTTCATGATATTTTTATCGATATTTTCTATTACACTTACCTTTTGTTTAGTGTTATGTGGCTGAAAGGACCTTTAAATTATGCTCATCGGACATTTTTATTTTGATTGCATAACTTGATTTTATTGAGTTTGTGAGGCATTGAGCATATGGATTTACACTTTTTATGACTTGCCTAATCATTGATTCTATGGATTGCTTAGGGGTTATGATTTATTTTTATATGTGATATGATCCTTATGTTAATCTTTTTATAACTTTTGGCTTGTCAACTATATGAATTCATTCAGCACATTGGTTAAACATTTATACAATGGCGCATGGCTAACATTTGGTGTTGGTTTCACGTTGAATGTTGATGGTTTTAAAACTATAGTTGATTTGGCGCGTTGGTATAACACTCACCATTTGATTCTTTGGTTGGCCAAACGATATGGTTTTTGAGCTATGCTATGATTGTTTGAACAGATGTGTAAATTGGTGGTTGTACTTTACCATAACTATCGTGCATGGCACTGAATGACTCCACCACCATCGCATGCGCACATTTATGCTTACCCCTTTTGGCTTGATTAATTGATGTTGGTTCAGGTAGCTATGTTACTGTGTATTGATGAATTTGAACCCTTTCCTTACCATGCATTCAACTCCATGGCACTAGTCGTGCGATTTGAACCCAATGGCAAACAGGCCCTGTTAATGTTTGATAATGCCCACCAAGATTTGGCAGACAATGGATGGCTTACCATCGTGGAACGTTTCGAGGGTTTTAACCTTTGTGTGGCTCGACATTTTTCCATGACCTTCGATGGTTGTCGAGCCAAGGTCGACGATATACAATTGGAAATTGATGAACAGTTTATCAGTCTTGCTACGGGTTTACCTGTCACTGGACAACGATGGTCCAAGAATTGCAAAGTCGAGGAGGTCCCATGGACACTGCTCTTCCAGTCACGAAAAATCACCTCCTGTGATAAAGGTATGCCAATAACTATGCTCAAACAACGTTGGCATGATTTATTGATGATAATCAAGTAGTTTGTAACCTGCGAAGGTCGCTACGGACTGGTGTTCCTCCACCACCTGCGTTTGCTTATGGTTTTTATGGGATACTCTCTCAATATGCCCTATTATTTACATCGAAGCCTGTTTAAAATGTCGAAGAAGTAGAAAAGAAACCAGGCTGATAGTAGTCTTTTTCATTATGGGCTTGTTAAGCTTATCGTTGTCTGTCAGTTGAGTCTGCACGAGGATTGCTAGAGAGGTTTCGTTACTCGAAATTGTTTCGAGGATTCGAATCCTACACAGGTTGAAAAACCTGTGGTGAGTGAGGTCAAGGTTGTAACCCCAGTGCCCTACCATATCCTATTACCTAAACCCTCGGCCGACCCTCCTGTCGATTTACCCCACACTGCGACTAAGAGTGTTGAGACTGTTAAGCCTATGGGCGAAAATCCCAAGGCAAACCTCACTGCAAAGGCCAAAGGGAAAAAGAATGCACGTTTGATTTCATGAATGGAAAGAAATAAGCCAAAACCCCCTGTCGAGCCTAACCCTATTATGTTGAGTGAGGACTCCGATTCGGATGTGGAGCGTTTCTTGGCTAGTGAATACCCCTATTCGCAAGGTTTGTGTGCCGAACCCTCGTATGACTTTGTGTCAAACCTACCCCCCTGCCTACAAGATGACCCTAACTACCTAGGCATTAAGTTGCCTTGTGAAACCCTCAGTCATTTGCCCAAATCTTCTCCTGCTCTGTCTAAAACTACAGTGTCACCCTGTGATCAATGCAATTCGTGGTTTGAGCGATACTATAATGATGTTCCAATACTCCTATCAAAGATTCAATCTTTGGAATACCAGATTGCAACCCTAACCAGCCAAAAGGCCAAACTACAAGCAACAGATAAGAAACAAAAGACGACCGGCTCCATCTTGTTTAAAAATGTGGAATCAGCCACGGCTGTTGTAAATTCCAAGCTGGCGTAATTGAGTGGCCTCGTCGTCACACAGGTATGTTTGATATCAATCATTTTTTGTAAATAATCCAGGTTTATATAACGATTTGGTTTCGGTTTTAAACAGCTCTGTTCACTTCATTTGAATGGCTCTGTTACATTGTATGCATTCTATATATACCTTTGCTTTGACTAAATGGAATTTCGTTTTTTCGATCATTCCCAGTTTAGTTTCTATTAGATTTTCATCGATTTGATTGATCTTGGTGTGGATTTGATTTGTTTGATTGAGTTAAAGTGGATTCTCTGTTTGTATCTATTCTAGACAGGAAATGTTCCTCATATTCAATTTAGAAATCGATCACATTTCGATTCGATTTCGTTATAATGGATACGCTATGATTGGCAACGATTTTGATGAGTTTAATTGTTATGGTTTGTTGTGCCATATGATTTTCAAAGAACACAAATTCAACTCGGATCATTTCCAATGTGACTCTGTTTCTTTGGGAACATTGCTTTTTATTTTAAGCCTGTTACAAACACGCCCAAATCATGAATAGATTTAATTCATAATGACTATACTAAAAACCCAGCCGGTTAATTCGCATTGGTTTACTGTTAGGTCGACCAGGTTATCAGTTGGATTCGTATTCTATTTGAATTTGATTTGTAAAACGAGATTGGTTGTATCCAGATTCACGATTTATTTCTATATTAAACTTAGTCATGATTCGTTTGAAATTAATGATTTCGTTCAAATACCAATCAAGTTTATTTGCCCAGTTTGCAATAACCAATTATCACTTATGTCGATTCTATTATGATTGTGATCAAAGCCAAATCGATCTGGTTACGATTTTATATGAGTTGATTCTCGCACCTTTTTGAATTAATCTACCTATGGCGTGAATCGTTTGATGTCATGACAGCTATAATAATTTTAAAGCGATTTTGTTTTGATCTGATCATATCTCCTATTGTTTGAAAAACACAACGTTTGTCTGTGATTTGTTTGATTGTATTACTTACAAATTGGATATGAAACGATTTTCAAAACTTTTTGGTTTTGATTCTGTCTACCCGATTAAGATAACAATCGAAACAGAGTATGCCTATCTCTCTATTCGGTTATTGGATTTTGATCTTATTTGATTTAAAATGATATAACATTTTCAAATGAAATGATTTGTTGTTGGTTGATAATTCAATTTTATTTTATTAAAAAGATTTGATTCAATTTCAATTCTGATCCTGTACCTTTATTTAGACTAGCTACAGAATTAGATGATTCTGTAGCTAAGTCTGTAGAATTTAATTTTTATTGTTTTATTAATAAACGATTCTCTAACTTGTCTATTTCTGACCTGTTTTAGGTGAATCCGAATTTGCATGAGATTTGATGGACAGTTTAGAGGATATTTGGATATTTTGATTTCATTTTAGTTTCTTAGTTTAGTTGATTTTGGGAATATCTTCCCAGATTTTGTAAACAGTTTGATAACTTCCACAGGGAGGTTTTACCCTGTGGAAAAACTTATAAATACTCATTATTTTTGTAATAATATCATCCTCATTCGTGGGAGAACAAGGATATGGAATTTTAATATAGACTGAGGAAAAATTTGATGTTTTGTTACAGCTTTAGCTTTTCATTATATCAATATTTTGTTTCATGTTCTTGTGTATCAATTTGCATTTGGTTACTGACTACTTTAGCTATCTTAGTCTTTTGCAAATGATATAATTTAATCAATATAATCCATATCTGATTTCTTCCAGTGTATAAAAAACATAGCAATCACTTGATTCAGTTTGTGAATGACAGATTTCTCTTCTTCATTAATTGGATTATTAAGTATAAGTTTTTGCATAACAGGTTTCCCTTATTGCAGAGATTTATAAATCACATAATTGTTATGATTTTTTATGTCTTGTTTGTCCTGTAAATAAACTCAAAGAGCAGTGCAGCCTATCGTTTACAAGAAGCTTTTGGATTATCCGGTGCGAGTTTCCTTCCTCCGACCAGCTTTCAAGTCATCATACACAGGACAAATTTGGAGCGTTTCCAGGTCAGTTTGTCACTTGTTTGTTTAGTATATTTATTAGTAGTTTATTTTAGATATAAGTTTAGTTAGATATATATATGTGTGTTTAGTAT
The DNA here is from genome assembly GCA_009831015.1 of Picea engelmannii. NCBI lineage: Eukaryota > Viridiplantae > Streptophyta > Pinopsida > Pinales > Pinaceae > Picea > Picea engelmannii. The sequence continues at coordinate 219,117 of ML795654.1, forward strand.
ATTAGATTGTTTAATTTCAGTAAGTTTTATTTCTTGCTCATAAAATCAAAAAAACAACAAAAACATCTCTTGTTGTCTTAGGGCAGAATATAATGAGTTTTGCAGGTTTTAATTAAATCTGTAAATTGTCTATATTGTACATTTTGTGAATAAGTGATATTACAGTTAGTAGTTAGTAAATAGTAGATTACTTAGTTTGTTTAATAGTTATTTTTAATTAGATTAGTGTATTAGTTTGTTTTATTATTAGTTAGTAATAGTTTGTTTTATTTAGTTTTAGTTAGTTTGTTTTATTTAGTTTTAGTTAGATTAGTTTTCTCTTTGGTTTTCTTAGGACCTTAGATCGGCTAATGGAGCCGCTAAACCTGTCAGGGTGGTTCATTCCAAATGGCTTGGGTTATTAGACAACCCCGAACCGGTTCCACTCTCTCAGTTGACGGACGGACAATTTCGCCCATCAACAAACCTTCGGCTGGTTGGGGACAACCGAAATAAACCTGACATCATTGGCAGGCGGTGGATAATCAAAAGTCCCCATTTAAGATGGAAACAATATGGCACCTAAGTTAACGGTACCTGGTTGTGATTTTTCAATCATCAGGACCGTGGATGCCCCCGATTAAGGGTTAGGATGGGAGAAGGATAAATGATCAATGGTTATAATCCGGCCTTCGTGAGGAAAACATAGGACGCAAAAAATGGTGGATACAATTGTTGTCATAGCGTAGGTCCAACTTATCCCTAACAAAAGATTGTAGTCGAGATACGCATCGACTACTTTTACTTCGACGCGCATAGTTTTACCCTCCAACTGCATGGGAAAGGACAGAATTATTCCATGTAGTTTGAAAGATCGATCGTCAAACACAGTTAGTAACATGGGAAACGAAGACAAATCAGGTTGTTTGATGGCCTTCCAACATGAAAATGGCATCACACAAGTCGAGGCACTCTCATCAACCACCGTACATAAAATGTTATGTGTCAACGATGTCATGGTGTACACCACTACTATGTGAAAAGCGACATGGTGAGGAAGACGGGGTTTATGGTCTGTAGGTTCAAAAACAATCATTCATGAGTTAGTGGTCTCGGCCTCTGCCAAGGAAAACACCAATGTTTCCTCTGTGAGGGACAACTCTAGAGAACTTCCTAAGCAGACATTGCATAAGGATTTTGTGTTAGATCCTCCACGATGGAGTAATTCTGAGCAGCCCTTGTGTTTGGGTTGTGAGAAGCCTTTTTGAATGCACCGTTAGGGATGTGAGTCATCATTTCTCCCACAGTCTTCTCAATTTGAAGAGGAATTAGTGGGTTGGAGGCTTATTTTCCCTTCTCAACAGATTTTGGCATTTCATAGTTATGATCCCTGGTCTATAGATTAGCTTCATCTTTCATCATATAAATGTTTGCATCCAAGTTGTTAGTATTAGGTGCAGGGGCTCCCTGACTTTCCCCAGGCACACTTGTGGATGACGAATATTGAGCCAAATTTTTCCCTTGCGAAAAAGGGCTGGTTAACACAACAGGTTGTTGTTGTACCAATATATTTTGGGCTTATTCAAGCCGAGGGAATTGGTGAGTCAAATGGTCATCTGGGCAAAGCTTACATGGAAACTTCACCTTTCTCTTTCCTTTTTCTCCCTCTCCATCATTATTCTCATCCTTCTTATCCCCCTTAACCTTATTGTTTTTAGGTTTCTTATTTCCCTCGGTTTGTTGGTTACCCTTGGGATTTGTCAATTGCACACTTTTTACATCCGGCGTTTGGGTTACGGGGGTAGCCGAACTAGGATTTTGGTTGGCCACAATATATTGAATCGATAATTTTTGTAACTGATTAGTCAATTGATATGTGGTTTTTCTCTGTGTTGATCCTACTATGCCATCGGCATGAGGCCCAGACTTTTGTTTGGTCTTGTCGAACATCGACTATGGTGCATCGGGAAGGATCTCGTATAGCATATCGGATTGAGAGTAAATCAAATCCAGTTGTTGGGATCTCATGATAGCCTTTTCTTTGGAAAAAACCTTGGATTTTGTGATGGCTTTGGATACACAAGGCACCAAGGAATTTAGGAACCACTCAAGAAAAAATGTAGGAGGGACCTTAACTTTGATCAAACTCTTTAATCGTTGTCATTATCGGATGTGATCTGAGATATGGTCATCTTTCATTTGCTCGAAGTTGGCCAGCAACTCGGTGTCAGCATCGTATATTACTGGTAATTAGAAATGGTTTAAGAAGACCATATCCAGGTCGTTAAAGTAAGTGTACTTTGAGTTATCGAGCTCAATATACCATTTCACAGCACCTCCTATAAGGGTGTGTTGAAACAAACGCAAATGAATGGAATCATCATTTAAAGAGTTGGATGAGCACCATAAGTGAAATGTCGTAACATGATCACCTGGATATTGTCCATGCCTTCCTTTGAACTTAGGGATGTCCGAGCGAAGTGTAGTTGGCATGGGGGGCCAATGCAGATCATGACAGATCGGTTCATTCAAAAGTCTCAACAAGTCTGGAAAATGCAAAATTTCCAGAAAAGGTAGTCTTGGTTGTGGCGGATTCAAATGAAAAGAGGGGCCTAGATTTTAGTTGGCACCAATTTTCCAAGAAAATTTTGACTGCTAGCCAAGGTTTTGGTAGAAACCATGGTGGCCCTATCCAATAAAAGGTACTTTTGTTTGGCTCTGCATCGTTGGTTGATTACCATAGTTGTATGACATGCCTTGTGTAGGGATTGTTCCCTATACAATATTCCAAGGACCTTGATTGGGGATTCCCCCAACTGACCCTCCTGGCATAGGTACTCAACCATGCCCAGGGTTCCACTGAGTGTGGGAGGGGTTTCCCTTGATCGACATCCCTTACGAAGGAAACAATATTTGCCAAGGATTTCCAAGACCTTGTGAGGAGTAAACTCCTATGATCTCCCCCTACAAAGGAACGAAACCTTACATAGGGTTTTGTTGACCAAAAATGGGGTTTCCCCCAGCCGAGAAAGAAGACGATGGGAAAATGTTATTTCCAAATGCACTGAACAAAGAAAAAGGCATAGATACCATCGGAGTCATGTAGGATTGAGGTCCACAGCTCCCCCCATTGAACAAACTAGAGTTGGTATTAAGCTTGATCGAATGTTGGAAAGTGCCTCTAAGAAAAGGGGATGGAGGAGGGATGTGACCCCCACCGTAAGGGATAACATTGAATGGGGCAGTGGTGCTCACGAAAGATCCTTTCAAGGGATCATTAGAGATCCCTCCCCCTAGACCAATGGTCTATAGAGTAGAGTAGGTTAGAACCGAACTGGAGTCAAAACCCGACATCCCATATGAAAAGGGAGTGCCATACGCATTTTGGATAAAGGGAACAGTGGTCAAATTTGTCGAAATGATTTTTCCACTATCCAAAGTAGTGGGCGTCTGGAAAATCATAGTCATGATAGGTGAAGGTGGGGGAGGAGGTACAATAGCCCCTCCTGCGGCGACCGATATGGGATTATGAAAACTCGCGGACGAAGTATCACTAGTTGCTTCCATCGTCACTTGTCAAACAAACTCTCGTTCAAGTGAAGTCACCTCAGGAGGGACTATCTGAATTAGAAGCAGCACTGATAAGTGAGTGATCGGAGGGTTTTCGGGCATGAATCCTTTAGCTTCAAGGTCAGAAAAAATGGACTCCTCCGGTGCAGGAAAGTTTTCTCTAGGAGTTAGCTCAGGCACAATTTATTGTGGCCCGGTAGCTTTGAATGAGCCCTCTTGATCTAGAATGCATCTCAACAGTGGTGGAGGTATCTCCAAAGTAATCGATGGCAGGCCCTGAAGCCTACGCGAATGGTGGATTTGTTGATATTCCACCTTGTGAAATGATCAATTGACATTATAAGGTTGAGATAGCATGAAACATAGAGCACACACTAAGAAGTTCCTAACGAAAAATCAACCAAACAACTGACTGGTAGGAAGAATAGTTATGCCAATCGACACTAGAGAAACTTATCGGTGCAAGTGTAACTCGAACATGGAAACACCCTCTGGGTATACTCTACAAAGCACGATCTGATGTCTGCCCTGGGTACCACGGTATACCCCCACAGTCACTCGTGTAAGTCCGTAAAAACATGCAACTCAGTTTCCAGCTCGCAATTAGTCACCAGGCGGGTACAGTCGACAGTCAGCCTGATCATAATGAGTAGGATAAAAAAGTCCAAATCCTTTCAAGGGTACCGAAGGAAAATGGTCTGGAAGACAACTGAGGATATCGAATGGGTTCGAATTCCAAGAGGCTTCATAGTCAAATGTGATAGTGTAATTCCCAAGAATGGCCCTCAATATACGATCCCCACTACGCTTGGTTCGTCTTTGGAGGGGTTATCTCCTCTACCTTTCCTCGCACGATCTCATGTTTAGCCCCTGTGTTAGAGGGGGGTCTCAATTAAATCTTACAAAACTGGACTCTGAGACTCCCTATCATGAGCTCTTATGTTTTTTTAGATGACCTTGAAGAGTTTCTTCTCCACACTTATTTCAAGGCCCTAGAACCTGGACTATTTGGTGAACCCTACAAACAAAAGTTTATTTGATTTTAAGTGTTAATCGTTGATTTTAATTGGCTTGATTTACTCAAAATGGTCCAGGTGTGCAACGTATGGTGTTTACAAGAGACAAAAGAGAAGAAAAACTTTAGAGCATCTGTGCAAAAGAAAACTAGATTCTTCAAATTGAAAGAAATGGTTTTTAAATATTTGTAAATGCAAACTTTTCGAAATAGTATTCCAAGATCCTATAATGCAAAAAGTTTCTTATAATGCGCTTTTTGTTTTACACTATAAATGAAAACTACTAAACTTTCAAAGAAATAACAAAGAAGGAATTTTGAAAAAGAACTATTTTCTTTTGTAATAGACAGCCTATGTTACAGCTACCAAACATAAATGCATAACTAAATGCAATATTCTTTTTGTTTTTTTCGAATGCTTAGGAAAGAAAATCACAAGTAAATGATATTTTTCGTTTTTCAAATCATAAACAAAATAAAGAGAAAATAAAACCAAGACTAACAAAGACCCTAAACCACTACCTGAATGTAGAGATTCACTGGAATCCATTGGGGGATCTAACGCTTATAGGGTCACTATAAACCTCTAAAGCAAACAAAAGAAAATAAAGAAACGACAGGGGTTCTTTACAAAGAGCAAGATAAATCAAATCTTTAACCCAACCAAACACAATTAACAAACCCTGACAAGTTTCAAAAAGGCCTGAGAAGTACAGAACTTCTTTCTAGGAAAGGAAACAATTCCCCCTTTTTTTTTAAAAAACTTTCAAAATACAGACACACATGTTGTGCACAAGTAGCCTGCGTCTGTACACGGGTTGTATACTATGCAGATTGCTTATGTACGTGGGCTATACAGAGGACAGGGCACGTACACCTTTGGAAATTTTCAAAAAGAAAAAAGGTTTGGATAAATGACTGGGCAGGGAAGGCTGGTAAGCACCTAGAAGGTGACCAGATACCCAAAATTGACTCGGTAAACTTGGAAAACTCAAAAAAAAAAAAAAAAAACTGAATCGATTCAAAATCTCCCACTACGAACCTAGAGAGACTCCCCAATGGAGTCGTTAATTCTGTTATGAGGAAAATCCCCCTATACTGGGTCAAAGGTAAAAGCAGAACATTAACTCCCTTAAAAGACAGTTCTACCCTTAAAGTACCCCAAAACCAACTAAACTAAGTGACGAGAAAGAAAGGAAAGAGGATTAATGAATGCACCTTTAGTCCTTGCAGTTGGTGTCAGCCTCTTTCGCTTGTTGTTTCCTCCTAGATTATTGGTCTCCTCCCAAAGCTGAAATGCAAAATATTAGGAATACAATGCAACAACATATGCTATCTCTACTAATGACTTTAAAATTTTAGATATAGATATAAATGCACAAATCAACAAAATCATATAGACATAATGTTTTGGGACAAGAATGAACTATTTTATTCAATTTTAAGATAAAAATGATTACAACCTTCATCGACAATCGCTCCATGAACTAGGTCTGGGCTCCTCTATCGTGGCTCCAAGTGCATCAATCCTGCGTTATCTTCTCACAAACACCTTATTACCTACGAAAGTAAGAAGGATTGCATAAAGAGAAAGGGATGGAGGGGAAGATTGAGGCTAAAACTCAGAATAGGATGCAAAACGTGGACTAAGAAGGGGAAGGGATTTTGGCAGAGTTTTCTTATTCTCTTGCTTGTATTGTCAAATGACACCCCAAGACCTATTTTTATATGAGAAAAAGATGTTTATTTGGTTTGGGGATGGGCTACAGGGGGTAAAATGGTTAGGAAACCCTCTATAGCCCATAAACTCTGCTAAATTCCTTGCAATTTTATAATTTTTTGCAACTTTTAGAGGTAAACGTGGGCTAACTAACATGCAGCTCACGTATGTACGCGGGCTAACTAGCATGTAGCACTCATGTGTATGCGGGCTATTAGTGCAGCATGGCACGTACACTATACAAAAAATAGCTTTTTAAGAGGCAGCCTTAGCAGTATTTTGGCAAAGTATGTAAGTGAAAAGGCCACTGTCTTGTATGCACAGGTAAGGCATTTTTGGACTATAACACATGGCCCAGTACTTATTGAAGTCTTTACTTTCTCTTTTCCCTCTTAGAAGTAGTTTAACACTAACTCAATAAATTACTCATATGATAATTATGAGTAATTATATTATAACACAATGTGGATAATTTCTCCATAATATACTTAAGTTGATTAACCTTAATTAAGGTATATAATTCAATTCCTCCATGCCTCATTTTCACGTAATTTAACATATATATCTGAATATATGCATATTTGTTTATTTACTGGGAAAAAGGATTAACTATATTCAACCACAAATTATCCTTTTATTAATTATATTATAATATAATTGTATTTAATTGTATTATAATATGATTAATTTATATCAAAGGCGCACTTAGGATTATCAATACCCATTAATACCTAAGCCTAAGGAATTCGGTGAAGATTCCACATCAAACTTTTATGAACCCAAATCTCTTGAACGTCGGAGTTCTGGAGAGAGTCCCACTCATATTGTGCCTTTATAATTTATTATATCATCATATAATATAATGAATTCCATGTTTATTATAACATTGGGATACATGAAAATAGGTTCGGCCTTTGACCATTTTTCTCTTACGCACTATCTTCCCCAACATCCCGGAGTCTCGAAGCTCCAAACTCCCGAAGGGTCCATGCTTACATGTGACTTTGCATTAAATATTAAATTAAAAAGGGTGAAGAGGGTTTTTACTTCCCCACGTGTAGGTATCACAATAAAATCATTTAAAATATATGTATATTATATTACATATTTTTGGAGATTGCACCCAGGTTTACAAGGTCTCCAATATTTTATTAATATTTGAAATAAGGGAGAGAGGGAGAGAACTCTGGGTCAACCCCTTTCGAATCTCCACCACATTCCTTATACTCAATCTCCTGGAGCCCCAGAGTCCCGAAGCTCCGAAGTGACCCCAGTGGAACACATTACCACACCATTTAATATTCAAAGGAGTTGGCTTCATTTACGTGAAATCGATTTAATGAACCTTAAAATATAATAATATATTATTTTATATTACTCGGAAATTACGCCCAGGTTTTAAAATTATCCAATATTATATTATTATTTGACATGAGAGAGACAGTGTGTGTGTTCTCTAGGTCAATCTCCTTTGGCTCTCCAACACCTCCTCTATATTCAAATATCTCGAAGCCCCGGAGCCCCGAAACCCCAAAGTGGCCCCACTTATACATATTTCCACATTATTTAATAATTTAAAAATGGTTGGCGTAGGGAAAGGTAGGATTCAGGTATTTGGCGACTTTGGCTCATGGAATCCCATCACCCAAACATCTTGGAGCCCTGGAGCTTCGAACTCCCGGAGTTCCGAAGACTATGAGAATGTTAAAGCATTTAGTCACAGTTTATTCCCTATTCTCTTTGGTCTCAAGTATTTCACGTTGTAGGGGCTTTAACTTGCATTTTCACAATAATAAAATAATATTACTATTAATAATAATCATATGTATATGAACATATATACATATATTTACATAGTTTTGTTACCTGGACGATTTAAAGGAAAATTATTTTATTTTACAGAAAAATAAGGAAAGGAAAAATATAGTTTTCCAAGATTTATAAAGAGATTTAATAAAAGTTTATATTCCAAGGAAATTTTTCCATCCTGGAAATTAAAATATAATTATAATCTCTCTCTTCTCGTGGGTAAATGCGTAAAAATTTATTTCCTTATTATTGTTCTTTACTACTCTTACTAAATTTGAGGGAAATGGTCTTAATACAAAGATTTACCTCCACAGTAAATTCGGTGTTTCTACTCGGATTTACTGCCCACCAAAATTTAAGGGGATTCTTGACAAATTTAGGAGATTTAACACAATTTAAACACAAATGTTTATTTATTCCCCAAGTAGAATTTTGAGAACTTTTGCATTTTAATTCATTTAGACCAATTTCATGTTTATGTCCTAATTATTTTTCTTCAATAATTATTTATAAGGATTCTTAATATTTTCCCATATTTGGGATTATTTCCTAAATTCCACACAGATCTAGTATCTTCTAAATTTTTTGGCAGGGGGTTTGAGAACATACTAAAATGGAGCACTGTTACGCAGAAAACCCACTCTCTTCTTTCATAGGTGTTATAGATATTTTTAACTGTTCGGTCATCAATTCCCCTACATGCATTAAACTGTACAATAGATTCAACCACAACATCCACTCCCATAAATCTTAATTTAGCACACATATAGTCAAGAGATAAGCAATTAAATCCAAAGAGATTCATCTAAGACATTCTCTTTATTCTGCTTAAATTTCTCAAGTCACTTTTGTCAGAAATTAAACTTACATAGTTCTAAAACATAATCTGTAACTTTATCTGAACTTGACACGACAGAGATTTAGCAAAAATATACTTATCTAGGACCCAGAAAATGTTGCAACTACTGACAAGGGTTCCCTTTTCCTCCCAACTATAGGCACAACAACTCCTAGACAGATTTACCGTTGGCCACTCCCCAGTCAGGTCATGATGCTCTGAGAGAGACTCTTCCTTTTTGTTCAGCAACAACCAAGGACGGAGATCGCTCTCCTCTTCCCACAAGAAATTAGCATATTGTTTCTCTCTCTACCAAGCAAGGGGGTCTACAATGAGTGTTTCCTCAGTCAAGCATCCTCTCTGCAACCACGTTTATCAACTTGGTTAGAAAATGTTGCCCAGCAATTCCCATACTCAGAACAAATTCATTTTCCAGTTCTCTTTCAAACCAAAGAGTTGCACATGCTCTCCTCCTTTATAAAAATGGTCATCAGGCTCATTCCTCTACTCCTTCTCTCTCTGCCCGCGATTTTCCTTTTGTTTCCTGACTTTTTTTGCAAGATTTTGTGGGTCAAATCCCTAAATTCGTGGGTCAGTCAGGAATCTTGTAGATGGGTACTTTTCTGCCCATGATTTTGAGGCAAGGAAGTTCTGGTACAAAACCCATTTTTGTTCATAAATGTGGGAAGTTGATATTTCAACTACCCACTTCCTCCATTAATCACAATTCTAGAAAATGTGCAATCTGGATTTTTCTTGAATTTTGAATTAGCAAGGGAAATTTCCTCATTGTTTCCCTCTCATGGCATCATGACCTGTATAGGCAATCCCTCCCTCAACAGTTGTCCAACATTTTCCTTTTTACGTTAGTAGCATAAATATTTACACTATTGTTTTAGCAAAATATAGTTATATTTATAAGTTGTGGGAAATAGGGGTATTACAAGATTCTAGCACATAATGAAATTTATGGATTGGATAGCATAGATTATATGTGAGAGATGAAATTTAAGCTCAAAATAACCTATATTCAAGATTGACCATCATGAAAAATCCGATCTATGTGGAGGCACCAAATTTAGGTCTAGATATAGATCTAGATCTACATGGATGTATACTTTCAACTTTATTCTAGATCTCTTTATATCTGCAATGTTATTCTAGATTTATATTTTTAGATCTACAACTCTAGATTTATATAACTTTATTGGAAAGGCCCATAGGCCTTGAGGGATGAAACCTTCCCTCTGATACCATATGTAATGACCCGCTTTATCAATAAATATAAACACAAAGCTTATTTCAATGAAATTATCAAGTAAGAAATCCATTGATGCCAACATAGGAAAACTTTAATAAAATTACTTAACTTACATGGCAATAGTGAGGTACTTATCTGTCATGAAGGAACCAACATACCTATAAGTCTGGTGACTTAAGAAGTGTAGCCCTACCTTTATATTTTGTCTAGATAAAACACAACCACAAAATGGGGGACGACTCTCCACCCAACCATAGACCCTGCTACTCTGATCTTCAGTAACAGGTCACCCCCGAGCCCTCAATCAACTACCTAGCCAAAAATTCTTTAGCTTTATTCTCTCTATAGACCAACCAAAGAGAGATGTCATTTTCTCCTTACTTTTCATATTTATATAGATTCTATTTGTGGTAAAGAATTGGATCCATATGATCCTTTATTTAATTATTTATTATGTTTTAGGGTTTTTCCATCAATTATTGTTACTTATTTTACCATTTTCTTTAATTACCCAAATATCCATAATAGATAATTAATTATGACCCCCTTTAGGATAATTATGATATACTTATTATTATTATTTATTTATATAAAAATAATAATACTGGGCAGGACATTAATACTAACACACTGAGTCTACCCTTTTATTGGAGAACCACCAATTTGTTTAACAGTGTGTTGTGTTGTATATGTTGGATATATTACACACTCACCTAGGTATTTATTTTCCTAAGGTTGATAGTCCAATGTTGAGGGTGCTTCCATAGATGAGAATATTCTCCTACAAATTAGGGCACCTCCTACAAAACAGAGTGCCTTCCCTCTTCAGTTCAAATTCAGTTACACCTCAATTAGACTAGTGGAGGTCACTCATGCACAGCAACCTCAGTTTCCTCACCAACAGTTGCATGTTCACCTCAGTTTCCTCACCAGGAGTGTGCATATCTCATGCATGTGGCCAAGAGGGCACATATATTGTGATTGCATGTGTTTCTCTCACTTCCACATGTGTGACTCAATTACTAATGATTGCATGGACCAATTAACTATGACTAGGACTAGGTGGCATATTACTTCAGTTTATGTCAGTGAGTATCTAGATCTCTATATATCACTACTATGGAGAATTCACTTATCCATGTAGAGTATATCATGTGTATTATTACCATTTACTAATACAGTTAATACAATTCATTCTTTTTCTCTCCTCTCTTCTCTCTCTCTTGCACGTTTGTGTGACTAGGTTCACTGTGAAAACTTCACAGTATAGAGCACCGGAAAAGGGGTATCCAAAATGATGCCCCAGTGTGCCAAGTCATTAAATATTTTCTCGGTGTGGTTGCTTTAATAACATTGGTGCCTTTTTAACTTGGATGCACCACTATGTTAAATCTTTTGTACTGCAAACTTACTGATGTGTTTGGTTCACCTAAATGCATATGTGCTCCCATATTCTTAAAGCATTGGCATGTTGTTTAGAGGTGCGATGCCAAGTTGTTCAATATTTTTCTAGTGCAGTTCATTAAACCACACTGGTGCATTTTGTTGACATGGATGCACCGCTACGCTAAATTTTATAAGCTCTAAGCTCAGTGGTGCGCTTTTTAAAATCGAAAGAACAGGTGTGCCATTGTTCCCAAAGCACCCACATGTTGTTTAGCAATGTGTTGTATTCTATAATGCACCAGTGATGGGGAGTCACTAAAGATGCATCGCTATGTTTATTTTTTATAATGTATCATGGTTCTTTTCTTTGAACAACACGAGTGTGTATTATTAGAGTTTACACACTAGTGCATATCGTCAGAGTTTACACGGTGGTGTACCACATATATTGTTGCACCGGCACGTATTTGAGTGGTGCATACCATAAGTCACACAGTGTTGTTAGATTGTGAATATTTGGCTTGGTCTCATGCTTTTTACAACAACAAAGTTACCAACTTAATGAGAACTATGACCTCAAAATGAGAACTCTAGCCCTTAAAACCCATATTTTTGCATAAAAAACATGAAAATCAACCCCCAAATCAAAAAGTGGTTCTACCGGTAGCACCATTTTTTGTAACCGGGTCAAAATTACAATGTTTTTCAAGCATGGGATTAAAAGATCAAATGGTTGCTCAGAAAAACTTTAAAATCAACCCCCAAATCGAAAAGTGGTGCTACCAGTAGCACCTGTTTTTCTAATCGAGTCAAAATTACAAATTTTTTCAAGCATGGACTTAAAACATAAAATCGTTTCTTAGAAAAACCTTAAAATCAACACTTAAATAAAAATGTGACGCTACCTAAAGCAAAATGTTTTTTCTAAACGTTAAAATTGCAGTTAATTACGACCTAATTGAAACTGTGGTCTTGACAACAAATCCCTACACAAATAAAAAAACTCAAAATTGGATCCTAAATGGTCACTTGAAAATTTATTTACTAACTTCTTTTTTTCTTAAATTTACATTAAAAATAAATAAAGAGAAAAGAGAAAATCTTCACATTTTTTTTAATAAAGACAAAAACACATTTTAAAAAATATATTTGAAACCCAAATAAAAAATAAAACACTTAACAAAATGGTGAAAAACAAAAAACTAAAAAGAAATGAAAAAAAATTAAAAATTTCTCCTGAAAACAATAATTAAAAAAATATTTTTTTTGTTAAAAAGAAGAATTAAAAATCCCTTCATACGTTTAAAAAAAATAAAAAATAAAAAGAATAATACACTAAAAAAAACTTAAAAAGAAACAAAATTCAATAAAATATTTATAAAAAATATTTGATAAAAATACTAATATTACCTAAGCTAAAAGTTTATTTTAAAAAACATTTTGAAAATAAAATTAAAACACTAAATTTTATTTACAAATTGAATATATATATATATATATATATATATATATATATATATAAGCACTTTCTCTTAGATTGTCCAACCTATACCCATATTAGATCTCATTTTCAAAATATTTATCACACTACCAACCTTCCTAACCCCTTAACTCAACAAAAGTATGGTGATCTTGGAGAGCTTCTCTTAATGTTTTTCGAGCACAGAAACAAAATTCTAAAGAATCACAAGTAA
>ML795654.1:246657-264785 GCA_009831015.1 Picea engelmannii
CCTTGAGTACCATATTACAACTAAATAGTCATATTGGATATCATGTTATCCTCTCTCATTTACTTGGCCTACCCACCCTCTTTTACCTTCTACCCCTCCTAATTTTTTCTACCCCACCCCCAAGCTTTCATCCCTTTTTCTTCTTTGTTTTCTTTTGTCTTCTTGTAGGTGTTCAATAGAAAAAAAAATGAGAATACTTTTGCGATTTGGAAGATGCATTCCACATGGTGGATAAGTATTATAGACACATTCACTAACCAAAATCTAAGGATTTCATAGAGGAAGACTAGGATGTAACAAACCTCCTATGACTTAGAGAGGACAATGTTGAGAGAATTCTTGGAAGAATGACTTTAACAAATCTTTGAGATCAAATCAATGATCCATGGAAGATATTATGAGACCAAGAGAAGGAGGTTCTAAATGAATTTAATAAGGGTCTTAATGATTTCAACATAGGTGCAAGAATCTTTTCAAACCCTCAACACATTGGAGCTCATACATGCCATGTACAAGACCTATTTAATAACATATTCCGACAAATGTGATGGGAAAATGGATATTTTTCCATCAATCTCATCAATAGCAGATAACTTCCTCGGATAAATATACTCAATCTAGTGACAACAAATGATATCTTGTCCAAGCAACATGTATAAGAAAATACAACAACACTATATATTTTACTATGTTTATTGTTCCTATTCATTATGTACTTTTAGTAGGAGCTTGCTCCGCCATGATTTTTGTTGTGTAATGTTCATGTTCAATATGTCATTTTATAAGAGCTTGGTATACCATGATTATGGGTTTTATATATGATAGGATAGACAACATGAGATATTCTCACTTGAAATTTTGTAATTCTAGGGGCAAAATATTTCTAATATAGGGCTTCTATTCATGATAATACAATTCCTAGTTTTAAAAAAAAACAAATATAACCCCATACACATACTAATATAAACTCTGAGCTCTAATGTAACCCCCAACCCCTTTTTATAATCCTTCACCCCATTCCTCTGTCTTCTACCTCTTAGTTGATTTTTCTTCCTCTGTCTCTGACATTTTTTTAGTTGATCTTGCACCTTTTCTTTTATATGTTTTCTCAAATTGTTGTGGAGTCTCTGTCACTAGTGATTTTGATTGTTGATCTGAAACTTGTTCTTGAACCTGTAAAATTATTTGCACATCTTCTTCCCAGCTATGTTTGTTGGATAGCAGCTCCATTTGTGGTTTTGATTGATGTTGATAAGGGATTGATCCAAACCTTTTTCTTCTTTTTGAGATGATAGAATGAGGATCGTAGATCCACATTTCACCCTGTTGGAATCCCATATCCTGAAGGAGTTTATCTTCATCCTACAAAGCTTCTCTATTGTTCACAATAAAAGGCCCCACTTCCTTTTTCAATTAAAATCTTACCTTATGCTTTTTTGATACAAAATGAATGTATCTAAAATTCAATATTTTCCTTATGAATTCTAAAGAAAAGATTCTAGGTGTTAGGAATTTGGGCAAAATAAAAGGTTGTAATTTAGTACCATAAACCCTAATCTCTGTGTGATTTTCAAGCAAGTAATAATAAACAACCCTTTTATCAAGACTAAGTTGTAATAGCTTTTTACACTCTAAAAATATTCTAGGAGGAGCTTGACCATGAATGATTTCAAAGATGTTGACATAAACGGATCGATGAATTATGAAAACCCTGCATTTTGAGCCTTCTTTTTAACTAAGGGAGTCCAATGAATTACTAAACATGGGTTACCCATTTCATATTCAGTCTTTAAATCAAGGTTTTGAAACCTAACAACTTGAGAATACATAAAAATATGTACCAAATATGATTGGTATCTGAAGTATCTACTAGCTTCAAATTCAAATAGCTAAAAATGAATATTATCAACCAGAAACTTGGCATAATTGTATTTAACCAAGGGTTTCAATGTGGGTGGTAGATAGAAGCCATAAACCCTAGAATATATTCATACACATCTTTATCATCATCATTTCCTAAAATTCTAGACACCATGTCTAGAATTTACTTAGATGTTTTAGGAAACATGGCATTCTTAAGTTTCACAAGACTTTGACAACTTGACATAAATAGGACTGTAATAAAATATTTTTGTCTTGAAGACTCAACCTTCTAAAACACTCAACAAGTATCTTTCATTTAGTGTCTCACTTTCAGGGTTTTGGGGTAGTTTAATCATTTTGTAAATAGATTAGGTATTTACAGCAAACATAATTGACCCATCTTTGGAAACGAAAAAACCTATGAGACGAAATATAATTGAAAGAACACTAGCATATACAAGAAAATTATAAGTTTGAGGAATGATAAACTTAGCAAGATCAGACTCCCATGCATTGTCATAATCAATGAGTTCTCTAAAATGTTGTATGGCTAATTGATGCAATTCGAACAAGTCATGGGATTGTACAAGATCAAAAACATTTTTATCTCTATCAGCTAGGTCTAATTCTTCAACAGTGAGGGGCCTCTTAGTTTTATCAAATTTTTACAATTCCATTTTTAAATTAAAATGTTTAAGGAAAGGGATATTTTCAAATTACCTGAGATAAATTTACTCCAAAAAAGGTTCAGGCTAAGTTGGTAAATCAAACATTGTAGGCGGCTTCAAATTCTCGTTAATAAGAGATTAACTACAAGAATTTTACCTTTAACCACTTAAAATTTAACCCTAAATACATGACGAGATTACATTGGTGCAAAATAAATAATTAAATATATAAAAATTTAAATAAAAATAGTTATTTGACCTTTTTTCTGTTAACATCATTGGCCTACATGTTGGTCTCTTGTTTATTTCACGGGGTTCTCAAGTGGTTTTTTAAAATGTCGGGGGGAGGGGGATGAAATGAACGTGTGGCCTCCACATCGGTCAAGAGGAAACCATGGTATTTGTTTTCGGGAAACCCTCCCCCGGGTTAAACGTCAAGCATGCAGGGTGGGGGGCGGAAATACAATATAAGTTGTCGATTTGTTACTTGTCGCGTGATCCATCCTACAAAGTACCACCACTTTATTAGTAAGTCATAGCATATAACAAAATAAATTAAATTTTATTATTATTATTATATTATTTCTATATACATTACTAGATATATATACAAAATAATACATCGAATCAAACTTTGTTAATTCTATTTATAAATTTTTAGATATAAATAAATAAAATTAAACTCTAAGTTTAAAATAATTAAATTATATTAAATAAAATTAAAATATTAAATTAAATCTAACTAACAATAAATAAAGCACAAATTAAAATAAAGAAAAATTTAAAGGTACAATCTATAATTTAACTAACTAACTAATTATTAATACAAAAATTAATTTTTTATTAAAAAATTATATATTGTTACCACATACCACATGAATATTCATGGGATATCCAAATGGTGTGAAGGGTTACAGGTTACTTGATCCCTCTATTGATAATCTCATCATTGAGCCCAGTGCTTAGTTTGAAGAAATTCCCTTCGATGCATCGTCGGAACCTCATGCAGATACTTTTTTACCATTGCCTGCACTAGACATCAGTGATGATGAGTCCACGCACTGGGATCATGGTTCATATATGAGATTTGAAGATGATTCAGAAGATGATCAGCATGTATATGTTGAGCCACCACAAAATCCCAAGTGGGCACATACACCCTACAAGTAGAAGGAGACCTTGTGGGGGATCCAGCAAATCACAAGAAGACGAGGTCTCAGTTTGAGGATCCTCCTCATGCACTCACAGTTACCGAACCAATGATGCCCATACATTTCTATATGGTTTTATCTTCAGACCCATGGACCTATGCAGAGGTTGTAGGGAATCCCTTTTAAGAAGTTTCTATGCAGGAGGAGTACAACTCTCTCCTCGAGAACCAGATCACTTGGTATTTGGTTCTGCTAACTTCAGAAAGAAAGCTTGTCAGATGCAAATGGTTCTATGGGACCAAGAAAGAAGAAGATGGATAGGTGAGAAGGTAAAAGGCAACACTGGTTTCCAAAGGTTTTTGACAAATCCATGGGATAGACTATGATGAGACCTTTGCTCCCATAGAAAATATGGACTCCATTTGATTGGCCCTTTCCATTGCAGTAGGAGGGGGGTGGGAAGTTAACCAGATGGATATGAATAATTCCTTTCTTCACAGAGATATCTAAGAGGAAATTTGCATGGAGAAACCCTAGGGGTTCATATAGAACTCATCCTTAGTATGTCGATTGAAAAAGTCACTCTATGGCCTCAACCAGGCTCTTAGAGCATGGTATTTGAAGATGGATGCCTACTTGCTTTCTTAGAATTTTGTTATATGAAAATCAGATATGAATGTCTACATATTGAGAACCTCATACTCCTTGTTGGTCCTAGTTCTCTATGTTGATGACCTCTTGATCACAGGAAATTCAACCTCAACAATTGTTGCAGTCAAAGACATTCTACACGACGGGTTCTCTATGAAAGACATGGGTCCACTACACTATTTCCTTGGTCTCAAGATCAGTTAGGACTTCAGGCATCAAGCTATCTCAGACTAAGTATGTCCAGGATCTCTTGGTTAGATTCCACATGACCAACTGCAAGTCGGTAGCCACACCCTTTGTGTTTGGGGTACATATTCAGGATGGCAGGGATACACCAGTGGTGGATACCACCTTGTATCGATAGCTTGTGGGGATCCTTCTATATCTCACCCACACTCGGTCAGATCTCTCATATGCAGTAAGGGTAGTTTCCAGGTACATGTAGGAGTCACATGAGCTACATTGGAATGCTTCTAAGTGCATTCTCATATATGTTTAGGGCACCACAGGTTATGGGATCCATCCACTATGCAATAGGTTATCCATAAAATCTCATGGGCTTCACCAATTTTGATTGGGTTTGCGATAGCATATATGGCAAGTCTACTTCTAGGCACGTGCTTAGTTTGGGTTCCGATCCCATCTATTGGTCGAGCAAAAAGAAGTCAACTATTGCTCTATTTTTAGCAAAGTTCGAATATAGAGGAGTAGTCAACATCAATATCCAGGCACTTTGGCTTCAAAACTTCCTCATTGAGATCAACATCCAGTTTCACCATTCGACTGTTATTTGGTGTGACAATCAGAGTAATCTCAAATTTTATAGAGACCTGGTGTAGCTACAACAGACCAAACACATCGAGATCCATATGCATTACATCAAAGAGTTGGTACATGGCAGGATCATTGATTTGCAGTATTTTTCATCTTTCAAACAAAGTGCAGACATCTTCACCAAGAAATTTACTCAGCAGAATTTCCACTTCCTGTGTGATCATCTTGGAGTGAAGGATACAGTTCCTTGGCAGTTGTCTTTCCTCCTTCATTTTTTGATACATTGTACTTTGAGGGGGGGATTTTCCCGTGTCATTTTTCCTCTTTCCTCTATTTTTTGTGTTTCATTATTATATGCATTGTACAATGGGTACCTAGAATGGCCTTGGTTGTTGGGACCCATTCATCATGTACACCCTAGTAGTGTTCACGAGGGGTGTTGGAGATATTACACACTCACCTAGGTCATTCTTTTCCTAAGGTTGATAGTCCAATGTTGAGGGAGCTTCCACATATGAGAATATTCTCTCTTGAGAATATTGTCCTACAAATTAGGGAACCTCTTACAAAATAGGGTGCCTTCCCTCTTCAATTCAGAGTCGGTTACACCTCAGTTAGACTAGTGGACGTCACTCATGCATGGAAACCTCAGTTTTATCACTAGTAGTTTCATTTTCACCTTGGTTTCCTCACTTACAATGTGCATATATCATTAATGTGGCCAAGAGGGTGCATATCTTTTGATTGCATGTGTTTCTCTCACTTCCACACATGTGACTCAGATAACTCATGATTGCATGGACCAATGAACTAGGACTAGGTGGTAGATTACTTCAGTTTCTCTCAGTGAGTGTCTAGATCTCTCTGGATCAGTATTATTGCACATTCACTTAGCCATGTAGAGTATATCATGTGTATTTTACCATTTTACTCAATATTTAATGCAATTGATTATTTTTATCTTCTCTCTTTTCTCTTCTCTCTCTCGCAAGTTTGTGTGGATTTTCTACTAGCTAGGTTCACTGTGAAAACTTCACAAACATAACTAATAATAAATGAGTGTTAGGGCCTTAGGGGCCTTAACAAAATTATTTGGAGTTGATCCACCTAGTTTCAATATTAACAAAAGACCTTTAATGTTATGTGAAAATTCCTTCCTTACTCTAGGCAAAAGACCTTGAGCACCGTTAACTTTATTTGACTTATCATTGTGGTATTTTCAAATTTCCTCAAGCATATAAGAAGTGAGAGGCTTAGGTTTTAGTAATCTCTCCATATCAACTATACAATTTCTCCATTATGGTATTGCTTCTTTCTCATTAAATGCATGCTTCAATAACTTACTAGTAGCTTGATACATCTTCAAAGAACCAAAAGGATTGATATCTCTAGCATCAAAATGGACTTTTTTCTTCTCAATTACTTTCTCACCTTAAGTGTTACCCTGGACATTAACAATTTCTTGTTTTTTTTTGTAACAGTTATAACATTGCATGGTGATAGAAACATCCTCTAAAATGGGCATATCCTATGGTACCACCTCATTTCCCATAGTGCTAGTTGTGGTTATTTGGGTAATATCCTTAGGAGAAAGATCCATTATATCATCTCAAGCTTCATGATTTTAGACAAGGTCAAATAAATGCTCATCATTTTTCTTAGACAATAATTCTTCTTCCTTGTTGATAGATCTCTTTTTTTAGATGGGAATAGCATGTTCCTTTTCCATATTTTTTTTATTAGGGTTGTTCTCATGGCCACTATTACAAACCATATTACTTGTCTTCTTATTACTTCCACCACCAAAGGTGGTGAAAGTAGTATTCTAAACAAACACTAATGTATTTCAAATAGAACTAGCTATATCACATACCCTATAATCAAAACACACTTTCCCTCTATAATGAGATGACTCCTTGGTTTCCCTTACAATTCATTATATTTCATGATTTTTCATCATTTCCTCCTCATATAAGTTTCAACATTCGAAATTATTATGGTTTTGTAAATTCCAAATATTTTTAAGTTCTTTACCCCACATAACCCTTCAACTCCATGCCATATTGAACCTTTCCCCCAACTGCAACATCCTTGTTAACACCTCCTCCTCCCTTAAGAGCCATAATTTAAGGAAAAGAGTTGGTGATATGAGTGCAAGTGAGTTATAAACAAATGCTCGAGATCATATCATGGGGTTATAGGTGCATCCTTTAACTTCAAGGGTTCCAACAATTATGCTTGGAGGTTGATCAAGCGTAATAAATCGTTTATAAAAAACTTACATTACTAGAAAGGTGTATATATATAATGTTTCTTCTTTTTGGAATGGAGAAAATTTTGTGTATTACCTAGCCAATTCTACTAGAAAAAAAATTCCTCAAACTTTTCCATGCACCACTCAATTATTTCATGTAGGTCATAAACTTATAGAATACAAGTTACATTCAATAGTCTATAGATCTGACCAATCTCCCTAATTTGTTCCTCCTCTGGTTTCTTTAAATACCAGTAGTAAGCAGTAGACCAATGGAATGACTTATCACTTTGAGCCAATGAATTCATTTTATCACCAATAAATGGTGATGGCTTCTTCCTGGGTGGCTATTTCATGTTTCAAATACACATTTCTTTGTCCATTCATGCATATCATCAAAGCATTTATCAAAAGGAAAAAAATGGTAACCATATGATAGGAAAAATGAAAAATTTGGTGGAATTAATCCCATATTTACTACTTGTAATCTAACCTACAATATTCAGTAACCAAAATGGTACATGTGATCAATTAGTAGCAATGATAATTTAGCATCGTCGAAACTAATATAATAGGTATTGAAAATCCTCCAAATCCATGAAAATGCATGCCTCTACATTCCAATTCATATAATACACAACCATGCAGAGCATGGAGAAAAAAACCATGGAACTCAATTTGGGAGAACAATTAAGCTAGGATGCAAAGTGTGCAAGGATGATGAGGTGGTGCAAAAATGTGGAGGTGTGGTGGTGAAATGTGAAGGGTAAGGTTTAAGGATCATGGAACATGGTGAACACTTTATATGGTGCTACAATGATCCCTTTTCATACCACATGCCACATGGATTAAAGAATTGTGTTATGCAGAGGAAAGAGAAAGAATTCCTAAACCACATTAGAAGGCAATGCATAGATTACTAGTAGTGTTGCATGCCCAATACTTAGCCAAAAAAAACTTTTCTTTGAAAAACATCATGAAAAATATATAAAGGAAAAACTATGGTTATAAGGCAATGGAAGAACCCCACTCATAGAAGAAAAAATCTAGCTTAAAAAGGATGGAGGGTGAATTAATAGATGTCCTTTTATAGTGGGTAAGAAAAGCGTGTCAACATCTTCAACTAAAACATGTTCCCTATAGCTCTTTCTCCCCTTCCAATGCATCGTAGAGTGATGAAATGGACAAGGTTTGGTTACAATATTATCATTATTTACTGACTTCATCACTATTAACCTTTAAATTGGGATTTGGAGTAATGTTAATGTTAAAAACAATATATGACAAAAAATACATTGTAATTATAAAGCAAATGTGCATGATCACATTTCATTTATGAAAGCCATAATATTCATGAATTAACATAAATTTATAAAACCATAATATTCACAAATTAACAGAAATTCATATCTTTTTTCCAAGAAAATTAAAATAAATTCATATCATGGAAAAGTTGCACATAATACTTTAAATGACCGGATATCTCCATATACCTTTGCATTTAGTACTATGATACTATATGGATATTCACAATTTGTAGGAAAAGCATCTTAGGTAGCATTAACTCTTATGTGCATGTTGTGTATACATCTTCTAGTTTTAAATGTAGGATGTTTGTGGGCATTCCTAGTTGGCTATGTAATATCATCAGAGGATGATGAATTCTTGGTCAACCCAACCCATACTAATAAAGAGCATGTACATATATTAATATCATAGTTGGTAATAATGAAAAGTCATGATAAAGATTAGAAGAAGAAAAAAAAAGTGCATTGATTTACTTACATTTTGTATGCTCCTTACATTGGAATATAAGAGAGAGCATTGGAAGTGGTGGATTTCGAACCTATAGATAAACAACATAGCATATATGAGAAATTAAAAATTCATATCTAATCAATGGTTAAATATATACTTATAACAAAAAATGAACTTACATATTGGATGTCAAGTGAATAACTAGTAGATGAATTTGACCCCTAAGCGACCTCATACACATCTACAGATTATAATAGGTGTACAATTGTTTCCAATGAAAACCTCATAGGGAAACCCAAGGGATGCTTCTCCACATTCATGGATGGAATACTTAGTAATCTCATCGGCATAGATTAATGTGTCTAACCTAGGGGGATTTGAACTAAGCACCAACTAGCACATAACTAGCCAATTGCCTAGTAACATTGGCAACAACTAGTTGATCTAACCTCTTGGGCTATAATTTCACATATAAATATAAGATTCATGATAAATTCATAATCTTTTTTTTTCTCAAAGACTGGAGAATTTATACCATTAAAAAGGTGTGGTCAAGACCACTGAGTACAATATCAGTTTCAAAGATGCCCAAAAACTTCATGAAATTTTGCATAGTTGATTCTACAGTTATTATATCTATTCCTTTACTAATTCTCCAAATCTTTAGCCTACTATTGTTCTGAAAAGAGTATATCCGGTAAAAGATATCGATGATACATATACAAAAATAAAACATGGAGATTACATAATGTGATTAATCAACTACCAGGTTCTTGCTTGATGTATGGCTCTCCTTCTTCCCCTCTATCCTCTTCCAAAGGCTCGTTGAGATATGGAAGTGGACAAATAGATGCAGCTAATTCATTCCTAGAGTCCTGGTTGAAGCTTCTCGCTGGGGATGCATATTCATTGTTCCTTTCCATATGCTCAATTTTGGATTTCATCTCCTCATTCTGATTTTGCAATGCATAAATTTCATCCTGCAACTGACAAATCGAATTATGATGCTGAGAAATGTTTCCAAGACAAAAGAGACAGTGGAGCTTAATTCCCCCACCCGAATCTATAGTCGTTGTCGCTCTTCTTCCTATGTCTCCTTAATTTCTCTATCGTGAGCTCTCTTTCTGCCGCTTCCCTCCCAATACATTTTGTATGCGTTAAATTTCCCAGACACATCAAGATCAAATACGGTCCCTCCTCCTAAGTCACACAAGGAGACGTTTTCTTGAATTACTTTCCACCATAGAATGCAGAGCACTTGACCCAAGCAAATTAAATCTTGGGCGAATAACCGATTTACTTCCATCACACTGTCGATCCTCCATCTGATCCACATCTGCGAGCTTAAAATTGTTCCATGATTCCACCACCACCACCCACGCGTCAAACATGCAAGAGCCTTGAGTGAGTGGGAACCAATGAGCCCTTGATCATGGAAAAGGAGCATGATTCTCCTCACTATTGACCCACAAAAGACCAGGGGCTTTGCCAATTGCTCGATTGGAAAGATCATCTGCTTCGGAGTTATTGTGCCAATAGACATGGAAAAATCTTATTTCTATATCACTTGTTAGAAGATGAATTTAATCCACTCTTTTCTTTAGGAAAATATCCTTTGGCAAGGAATCTAAGATCATTAAACTGATAATCACTTTGGAGTCCCCAACTGTTACCCATTATTTTCGTCATCCCTATGACCGTTAATGATGTAAACCTATCTGTTGCCTCCAGAGGGGTTAGTGGCCTGAGTTCCTGAAGAGAGAAGGGAGAAGAACTTTTCCTGAGAAAAAAAGTTGGATTTTCCTTTGTAAAAACCCTATAAAAAAGGAAGTTCGTAGGTTGCTATATAGACAGGGTGCGAGAATGCCTGATTCTCGCAGGTTGCACCATATCTGGGTTGCGAGATGTTCGCAGGTTTCTCTATAGGCAGGGTGCAAGAATGCTTCCACGTGGGAAAAACGAGTGTTTTCTCGAATCTTCTGGAAGGAGAAACTTCCATGGTGAGGTGGCATCCGAATGGTTTGGATATTACTCACTTTCATGATTTAGTGGGATCATCCTAACCTCCTCACCTTATCCTCTTCAGCTTATAAAAGGAGAGGAGCTCTCATGGAGAAGGGCTAAGTTTGATTTGGCTTGGAATTATTAGCTTGGTTAGAGTGGTTTTGAGTTTTGCCTTTGTCAAGATAGATTTTGAATACTATCATATCTGTGTTCTCAGAATTCTTGGAGTGAAAGTGTGTGGGGAACGAAGGACCGTTGGAAGGGACCTTATGACATTAAGGCCATGGTTGTAATCTCTCTTTCACATTTAATATGATACAGTGATATGATTCTTTCCTATAAATATTGTTGTGTTTTATTGTATGATTCCTTGATCACATACATAGGTTTATATTGAGTTTATGCTATTACTATCACTTTGGTTGGTTGCGTTCTTTTGCAGGATCATCATTGTATGAGTGTTGGAACGGAGCTAGGATGGTGATAGCGAGAGGAAGCAACGTTTAAACAGTCTGTCACTTATCCCTCTTTAGTTAGTAAATTCAATATTTAAAACTTAAGGAAAGCGTCATGCTCTGGTGTGTTTTGTTCTATATCTAGGTGGATCTAGGGAGATTAGTTAGTGTCTGCACCTACCAATTTATCCGATAACAAAATTGGCGACCATACTGGGGAGCGGATTGTTTCCTAGTTTGTCTAGTTTCCCTTCCTTTGATTGCTTGTTTTTTGGTTTCTGAGTCTGTGGGACATCCATCCAGACTCTCTAGATCTAGAAGTTCACTTAGATTCCCTGTCCTTTTTCAAAAATTTCTTTGATTATAGACATTCTCGCACTGTACCTCTCTACAGCCTGCGAAAACCAAGGATTCTCGCACCCTGCTGTTAGATCCAGTGTGAACTTCTCACACCTTACTTGTGTCTAGCCTGCGAGAATACCTAATTCTCGCACTGTACTCTACTACTAGGCTGCAAACTTGTTTGTAAAATTTTTTGGATTGGGTCTTGTCATCTTTGATGACCCAGTTTTGCTTTGATCAGTTGGATTGAGCTTTTAGAGCCTATATTGATCTGTTTACAGTCTGCTTGACATTCTTTGAGTTACTTTTAGCCACATTGGCTTTGTTTGGTTTTGAAGGATTAGTCTCTTGCTTTGAGTATCTTTCAATTACAAAGCGTGTGTTTTCCTTAGAATTGTTTAGGGAAAGATCAGATTTCTTCTGAATAGTTCGCTTTAAAAGAAAACTTTTAGTTTGGGTTTCTTTGTATTAAGAAAGTTCATTATTGCTTTTAGTGAAATTTTTGAAACAAAAGGATTTAGTTTCTTTCTTTATATTGGATTGGGGGCATCCTTGCATTTGAAGTAGCGAAATTGCATGATTATTGGCATTTTTTGATCTTAAATTATGAAAAAAATTCCCCCTCATGGCTGGGGGGGGCATGAATCATGCATTGGTGTACAGTCTTTTTTTCTCATTTCTTGAGAATATTGATATTGATGAGTCTTAAGATTTTGGGACATTGTGCATCTGGGAATGATAAATGTTTTCTCCTCCTCGTACCATAGCTTTCATCGAAATGAAAAGATTGCATCTTCATCTCTTTGCATAACATTCGAGTCGGTCAAAACACCATATTGTCCACGCCATTTTCCTTTTGAGTAACAACAGCCATAAAATAAAGCGCTTATAAAAACTGATTAGACATTTTTTATACTTTCTGGTAGCGAACCTACATTAGATTAGTTGTAGGGCTTTGGAATAAGTGTGAAAGATAACTTTCCAAAGTTGCAAACAAACATAGAATCTTGAGTTAGGGAGCAGTTAAATCCACTTATTACATTTTTCCTGGGAAGCCCTTCTAACACAAGGGTCAATCATGAGGTCGCATTAGGACTGGCAAAGTTACTAACCCTGCTTTGTTGGTCTTGGTGTAGAGGTTGTGTGTATTATGGGGGTCACTTGAGAGGTATACCCACAATGATGAGTGGAAGCCTTTCAAGTTGATTTCGAGCTAGATACCCTGCCCTTGCACGTGGATCAGACTATCCACTGTTTCCCAAGGCATCATTGTAGTAATTGGTAACCTTAGTGGCCTGTCTCTCTAGGTTATTTACACGAGGTGACTGTGGAGGGCCAAGTCTTCACGGTACCTGGAATCGACGTTGGCCAAACTCACTCAGACTCCTTGGAGGGTATACCCACGATTATGTGTGGGAGCTTGCACCAGGGTGTAAGTCCGTTAAACAGATCGTCAACATAACTTTTCCACCCACTCTATCTCAGCCCCTTCTTACATTGTTCTCGCGATGTTGGATTTCATCACCAACTAGTGTGCTCATTGTGAGAAGGTTTTGTTTGTTTGCTTGCTTCCTAGATTTTTAGCGTGTGCTATTTGTTTTCCCTATCAGACTCTAGGTTGGATTTATTTAATGGTGTCAGTTCCCAAAATGACCAATGAAGGAACCCCTGCTCCAGGAGAACCTTTTGTTTTTCCTTCTTATGGAAACATTGTTCCTCCTCACATCGCTACTTTGAGCCTTCCAAGTCTCACTATTGGATTACCGGTATGGTTGTTTTCCACTCAGGTAATCCCAAATGCAGTTAGTGCTTCAGTCACAAGCACTTCCCCCCAAGAGCATCAACCTCATGTCAATCCTTCACCTTCTTCACCAGTAAGGTCTTCTTTGCCTTCTTCACTTGGAAGGTCGCCTTCCGTTTCATCTTCTTCGTCGAGTGAAAGTTTCGAAGCTAGTAACCTGATGAATAAGAAGAAGAAGAAACGAAAGAATAAGAAGAATAAAAAAGGGTCAAAACCTCCAACCACTGTCAAACATGTTGGAAAACAACCAGTTACTGTTAATCATGTTGGGAGTGTTGACGATGTCAATATCACCCAAACAACTCGTAAGCCCAAGTACCCTTGCATGATTTGTAAGGATAGCCATCTTCTTAAGGATTTCCCTAGTCTATCCAAGGTTATAGAAGCATGGTCTACATCTCCTTTCCAGTCCATGTCATCATCCTCTGAACAACATGCTGATGACCCCCCGTCAACCAGTCATAATACGGTTGGGAAGAAGAAAATTATAGTCAAGTTCCCATGTATGTTATGCAAAGGGAGTCATCTCACTCACCTTTGTTCTCGTATGGACGAAGCCTCAAAATTATTAGAAGACTTGATTGTTTCACAGCCTCAAATTCCAATTGCTTACCGTAATATTTCCCTCAACCCCCCTATAGTTGATGGAATGATCACTCTGGTCCCTTCACCGGTCAATTCGGTTGATCATGTCATCAATCTGGTCACGTCCTTAGTTGAACCAGTTGACAAAGTGGTTGATCCGATACCATCCTCGGTCAATTCCAATCTCCCCTCAAAGAGTGAAACTAAAGTGGTCGATCCCATCCCATCCTCAATCGATACCACTCTCCCGTTAAAGAGTGTCACCCAAGTGGTCGATCCATTTCCACCCGTCGACCCCATTCTCCCCTTGGAGAATGAAACCCAAGTGGTCGATCTGATCTCTCCATCGGTCGATCCTACTCTCCCGCTAGAGAGTAAACCCGATACTACCCATGTTTTTCTCATTGATACAGAATCTACCATGACGGTGAGTATTCCTCCTTCTCCCATGGAACCCCCTCCAAGTTATGAGGCCATCCATTTTGATTGGGGTGTGATAACTGAACCTCCTCTTCCCTCTCACATTCCTTTCTAGATTACAGTACAGTTTTGTGGTCGAGACGTTCCTCAGACACTGATAGATGAAGGTGCATCCATTAGTATTTTGTCCTCTTTTGCTTGGCAAGCTTTGGGTTGTCCTCCGCTTGCACCGGTTACACAAAATTTGTTATCTTTTAACAGAAGAACTAGTCAACCTTTAGGGACCCTTCCTCAGTTTCCTGTAACTTTGGGAGGGAAAATTGTCTTTATTGACATCATGTTAATCCAAGACCCCTTGGATTTTTCTTTACTCCTTGGGCGAGATTATGTCTATGCCATGAAATCTATTATGTCCACTCTTTTTCGTGTGATATCTTTCCCTCGGGATGGAAGAATTGTGACTATTGATCAACTTTCATTCATTGACCCCAACTGGATTGCCTCCCTAAATGGTTCTTATATGCATACGGTATTGCCTCTGCCACAGGTCAATTATGTAGCGTTATCGCCGATGGCTTCAAATTTTGATGACTTAGATCCAGTAGTTGACATTGTGATCTCTTCAATAGAATTGTTAGAGCCTGATCTCTTTACTCTTGTCGTGACCCTCGACATGGTGTCCTTCCAGAGTGTGTTTCTTCCTTCCAGCAAAGACCTCTTGGAAGCCATGATCTATTTTTGTCCCTTGACATGGTCTCCATCCAGAGCGTTGTCCTCTTGGAATCCATGATCAAGAAGACTCCGAGGATAGTTTTTACGTCTCTAAGGCAACCTCGTTAAAAAATGAAACAGAGGTCTTTGAGCATGATTTTCTGATGTCAAGCTCATTAAAAAATGAAACCAAACTTGAGCATAGTTTTCTAACTTCAAGCTCGTTAAAAAATGAAACCACTTATAAGGATAGTTTTTGCGTCTCTGTGGAAACCTCGTTAAAAAATGAAACAGAGGTTACGAGCATAGTTCTTTTTTCTGTGTCAAGCTCGTTAAAAATGAAATAGTTCTCCCCCTCTCTATTTGAGTCAAGTCCTTCGTCTAGTATTTGAAGCTTCATTCCATTCTCCTTTGCAGATTGGATGAAACGAAGCTTGGGGGGCATTTGCCTCAGCCTCTAGACTTCATGCTGAAGTTGAGTTGCTAGCTTCTTAAGCTAGGGGCTAAGTACCAACTATCCCTGTGTTATGCATTGGGAAGTCGCAAGCATAGTTTTCTATGGTTCAAGCTTGTGTAAAAATGAAACCACTTACCTCAAGCATAGTTTCCTCTAGTTCAATCTTGTGTAAAAATGAAACCAGGCTCAAGCATAGTTTTGTTTTGTTTTAAAGCTTGCGTAAAAATAAAAACAATCCCTAGCTTAGTCTTTGTTCTTTCTCATGCTCGTAAATACATGAGAATAAGTTACCGAGCTTAGTCTTTGTTCTTTCTCGTGCTCGTAAATCAATGAGAATGTAACCGAGTATACTTTTATCACTTTTTTGGACTCGTAAAGGTTATACGAAAAAGGAACCCACTAGAGTTACCTTTAAGCTCTTTTTAGACTCTCTAAACATGAAAAGATTGTCGAGTGATCTTGTTCTTTTCACGCTCGTTAAAGTATTTGAAGAAAACGTTTGTTGAGCGATAGTTTATCTCTTTTTTGGTCTCATCAGACTACTTTACGAAAAAGGAACTGAAAGAGTTCTCTTTAAGTGTTTTTAGACTCTATAAACATGAAAAACCCCTGAGTTTTCTATCTTTGGACTCATTAAACAAACATTGAAAGGCCCACGTGGGACTGAACCACTCCTTCCTAGGGTTCATTAAACATACTCCGAGGGACTCATCCGAAGGATGAGCTTACATTACAAGCATATGTTATCCTCCTCAAGCTTGTGTAAAAATAAAGTGGTACTCGCCAGAAATGGTGGGGGGGGGAGTTTGGGAAAGAATTGTGTCTAAACCTATATTCCATGGAAGAGTCACTTTTGAACATGAAACCCTTTCACTCGCTTTGTGTCTAGGTTGGTAAATCCACTTGTCTCTTGATCATACTCCTTTAATATTACAAGTTGGTCTGTGATCCCTGTTGTTGAGTCATTTCTTCCAAGACAGTTGTCGTGTCGTCAATATGTTCAAAGAGAAGTTCAACCCGGAAAACCTTCTATTGCGTCGGCCATTTCTGCAGTCCTTAAGCCTTCTATTGCATCAGCCATCCCTGAGTTGGTCCTGAATCACTTGTTACTCTGATCTACATCAAATCTTGTTACTTGTTTTGTGTCATTAGTGTGGGATACATTAAGGCCCTCCTATGACGAGTCTTTTCATGTCGACTTCAAATCATTATCCAGGAATTAGACTTAGAAACCAATTGGTACCTTGGAACTTGCATGCCTCAATGGCAGGTTTCCTCGCTTTCGACAATGGGTTTTCATTATTGACCCTTGATCGGGAGATTCTGCCGAGTGTTCGACTTCAGCTCATTAAATCACATTCGTTGGATTGTACTAGAGTACCTTGGGAGTCATTGACATTAATGGTGATTTCCCTTGCACTTGTTAATGGTATACACTAATGATCGGTAATCAAGTTGTTTCTACCATGTTCGACTTCGACACATGTATTCACATGGTTAGATTTGTACTATAGAGTGGTGGAGATGAAGACCCTGGATCTTTTCTGATAGATTCAAGTTTCATTGGAGTATATTCAGTTTGTACTATTGCATAGATCCACATTGTATGTCTCGTGGCTATGTTCAAATTTGAGTCTTTAACACATAGATCCACAGTGTATTTTTGGTGGCTATGTTCAGATTTGAGTCATAATGGCATGGATCCACAGTGTATGTTTGGTGACCATGACCTGTCTTACTTGACAAAGGATCTTCACATGTCGGCATTTATGCTTTGAGTCATTTGTACTCTAAGTATAGGAATGCCTACCTCAATAATGATATATTATTGTACTATATTTCCTTGTTTGTTGGCAGGTTTCCGACCGACTGTTCCTTGTTCCCTACACACACTCGACAAAGTATTTCAGCTATCACTCTGTTATAACTTCATACTTTGGGGGGGCTCTCTGTTACCCATTATTTTCGTCATCCCTATGATCGTTAATGACGTAAACCTATATGTTGCCTCCAGAGGGGTTAGTGGCCTGAGTTCCTGAAGAGAGAAGGGAGAAGAACTTTTCCTGAGAAAAGAAGTTGCATTTTCCTTTGTAAAAACCCTATAAAAAAGGAAGTTCTGATCCGGATTATTTTCGGCACGAAATGAGAGCGGAGATATAATAAAGAAATGCACAGAGATATTGCAGATATTCAATAATATAACAAAAATGTATCAAAGATGCAACCATAAACAC
>ML795654.1:268350-285776 GCA_009831015.1 Picea engelmannii
AATATGATACAGTAATATGATTCTTTCCTATAAAGCTTGTTGTGTTTTATTGTATGATTCCTTGATCACATACATAGGTTTATATTGAGTTTATGCTATTACTGTCACTTTGGTTGGTTGTGTTCTTTTGCAGGTTCATCATTGTATGAGCGTTGGAATGGAGCTAGGATGGTGATGGCAAGAGGAAGCGACATTTAAATGGTATGTCACCCATCCCTCTTTAGTTAGAAAATTCAATATTTAAAACTTAAGGAAAGTGTCATGTTCTGGTGTGTTTTGTTCTAGATCTAGGTGGATCTAGGGAGATCAGTTAGTGTCCACACCTACCGATTTGTCCGATAACACCAACCACATTCAAGGTCTTGATTTGCTTATGTGTGGCTAATAATATTCCCTGAAAAAGAGTGTAGGATTGTGCTATATTATTAGTTTTGATTCCCAAATTCCAATAATAATCCAAAACTCTATTTCCTCCGGGGTATAGAAGGACCCCCCCGCCCCTTGCAACTGCCTCCTTGGATTTCCATTTGAAGCTCCATCAAAATAGAGAGTATGACAAGATTGAGAGTGAAACCATAACACCATACTGAAGGTTGGGGAATGAAGTTTCCAGTGTGATCAATGAAGAGACTTGACCCTTTGGATTAACTGAAGATTAATTTTTTAGAACCGGGCTTTTTCATATTCACTCCATAAGGATTGATCCTCCTCGCTCAATCTTTTTGAGTTTATAAATTCTGAAAGTTGAGTTACTTCCTTTCTAGCGACACTTTGAGGCAATGTTTTCTTTTGTTGGAATACCTCTCGATTCCTTTCTAGCCAAATTTTCCAACATACATATTTTCGAGAGGCCTTCCAAGTTCTTTTTAATATATATTTTCTTTAAAAGGATCCCTGGTAATAATTTTCCCATTTTCTCAAAAGAGGCCTAAAGCTAGGTGGCCATCGAAACTCTTTAAAGAAAATGAACCAGACTTGTTTAGAGAACTCACGATCCCAGAATAGATGTTGAATACTTTCATAATCTTTTTACATATCGAGCACCTAAAAGGACCCTGGAATCCTCTTTTCAATAGATTTTCTCTAGTGAGAACCTTCCCATGCGCTAGATTCCAGGAGAATAAATTAATTTTAGGGATGGCATTCGAGTTCCAGATATTGATCCACCAAGTTGTTCTTTCAGGAAGACTTTCCTGCTCGAGAAGATCTTTATACCCTTCTTTGACTGAATAACCCTTTGCACCCCAACCCAGACTATCCCTAGTGGTTTTATGAAGAGGAGAAGCCCCTCATAAAACCCATAAAAGGATTTGAGCTTGATCTTGAAGCCAG
Source organism: Picea engelmannii (assembly GCA_009831015.1). Taxonomy (NCBI): domain Eukaryota; kingdom Viridiplantae; phylum Streptophyta; class Pinopsida; order Pinales; family Pinaceae; genus Picea; species Picea engelmannii. The sequence continues at coordinate 269,683 of ML795654.1, forward strand.
GGAGGGTATTCCCCAATATTCCATCCCTTCCAAGTGCCATTATTATTTCAATATAAGATGTCTACAAGTGTCATTTTTTGTTGTTCCTTTATCCAACATTTTATCTCTTCTATCTTGGTGATCTCGTTCAGGAGGGGACATCCCAAGATTTTATCCTTCCATAGCTGAATATCCTGCCCATTACCTAGGACCTAGGAGATATGTTGTTGAATAAATGGAATAGAAACCCTGAGAAAATTCCAAATGGGGGACCCATGCCTTATTGGGGAAATTGTATCAGCACACCTCCTTCTTTTTCCCATCTTGTATTTTTTAATTATAGTTATTTTCTACCATTCTTTTTTTCCTGTCATTATCCTCCATAACAAATTTATTCCCGCCATTATGTTGACCAATTATGGATCTCTAATTCCCAGACATCCATGTTCTTTAGGTGCTTTTACTATGTTCCGGTTCACAAGGTGAAATTTCTTAGAGTTTGATTTTCCCCCTTGCCATAAAAAAAAATTATAAGTTGGCTCAGATTCTTTTTACTCCCTGAGGTGCCAGAAGAGAGGAAAATTGGAAGATAGGTAATGAAGAAAGAATTATTTTAACAAGAACCAAACACCTAGCTGGATTCAGCCAAACCGCCCCCTAGTAATCGATTTTCTCCCTTATTTTTTGGATCAGTATGTGTCAATATTCTCCAGGAATGGAATTCAGGAAAATGGGCAGTCCTAAGTACTTAAAAATATTCCAATCAACCGAGATAGGAAAGAAAAGTATTTTTCCAATACTTATCACCCTTTGTGCACTAATGTTCCAAACATAAATCTGACTTTTGTTATCACTCATACAACCCCCAGAGACCTGAAGAAATTGATTTAGTACCAATTTGATTCTCCTATCTATAACCCATCAATCCCAACATAATAATAATGTATCATCAGAGAATTGAGAGTGATTTATACACTTTTCCCCCCAGGTGATGCAAAGTCTCGAAATACTTCCATAGGATCGCTCCCATTCCAATCTTCTATTAAGAGGTTCAGCCATATTATTATAAATCAAAGGGGAAAATGGGCAACCTTGTCTAAGACCTCTGGAAGCTTTGAAGAAAGGAGTCGACCTTCCATTTATAAGCGGGGAAATCCAAGGGCTAGAGATACAAGATACAATCCATGAAACAAAAGCTAGATCAAATCCAAACTTTTGCAACGCTACCTTGAGAAAGTCTTGGTTGACACGATCAAATTCATTTTCCATGTCTAGTTTTATGGCCATACCTTTTTCTCCTCTCTTGTAGCTGAAATGAATTTCTTCCTTCACTAAGATGATATTATCCCAAATATGACACCCTGCCACAAACCACCTTCATTAGGAAGTATTACCGAATTTAGAATGGGTTTTAATCTGTTAGCAATTATCTTAGCCATAATTTTATAAGAGACTTTACATAAACAAATGGGTCTAAATCTATCAAAAGAGGTAGCTCCTTTTTCTTTCGTAATAAGGGAAAGAAATGAGGATATTGTGGCTCCTCCCATTCTTCCATATTTCTTAACATATCTTAACATTATGATGAAGTTGTACTTGACAATTGACCAAGATCTATTATAAAATGGAATAGTGAAACCATCCTGACCCGGGGCTTTATTTGGATGGAATTTATTAATTTCCTGCATAATTTCTTCTTCCTCTATCTGTCGATTTATTTATTTATTTTCCTCCTCTGAGATTAGAGATGGAATGTGGGAGAGGAATAGATTACTCAAATCCGTTTCCAGAAATTTATCTGCAAAATATAAAGAACTATAGTGGGCGGAGGCTATTCTTTTTATTTGTTCAAAGTCGTGGATTGCTTCCCCTGCCTGGTCCTTTATTTTCTTAATGTTGTTTTTCCATTGCCTCACTTTATCTTGTTTATGAAATAAGTTCATGATTTTATCTCCCTCTTTTAGCCAGAGACTCCTAGATATTAACCTCCATATAATTTCTTCATCGTGTATTTCTTTAATATATTCCCTATGTGCCTCCTGTTCCCGTTTAAGATTTGTTGGATGAACCTCTGAGGTTTCCATTTCTGTCTGGATTTTTTCCAATTGTTTTTGTTTTTCTAGCACCTTCTGATGCAAAGGATATGAAAATTTTCTTTCCCACTGCTTAATTGTTGATTTAGTAATCTTTAACTTCTGCTCCCATATGTGAGTTGAAGAACCTTTATCCGTTGACCCCAAGAATTGGAAATTAGAGGGAATAATTCCTCCCTTTCCATACATAAGGGATTGAATTTGAATGGAATGGGACCTCGATTTATCTCATTTTCAAACACCAAAGAAATTATCCTATGAGGAGAATCTAAGAGGAGAAAGACCCATTGGAAGACAGGAAGGAAGAACTGATGAGAAACCTATCTAATCTTTGTAGCTATATGCCACGGGCATGATCTTCTATTATTCCAGGTAAAGGACCCATTCTTTGGAGAAACAAGATACAACTCAATATTAGATATAACATCATCTATCTTTTCCCTAGATTAATCTCTAACAATTGATCCCCCTCTTTTTTCCTTTAAAGTTATAGTGATATTAAAATCTCATGCTAAGATACAATTGTTGGAGAAATCTCCATTTTCCAAACTCAAAAGAGAGTCCCAGCAGCCCATTTCTTCCCTACAATTATTGGGCATGTAAACATTTATAATAAAAAAATGAACATACCTAAAGATAGCATGAGTAATTTGAAAAGCAACCAATTCTTTGTTTGAAGGCTATCCACCAATTGAAACTAATCTGAGTTCCATATCGTGCAAAAACCGTCGGAGGCTCCTTTTGCTCCAATAGCCAAACATGTACCTTTCTTCCAAATTTTGTTCATGACTTGGGCATCATGCTCCCTGATCTTTGTCTCCTGGAGTAGAAGTATTGATAGCTTCTCTACTTTGATTAGATTTCCTATATATTCCTTATTTTCTTTACTTCCTAAACCTCTACTATTCCAGGAGACGATTTTCATCATTTACTTACATTTTTTGGGATCCCTCCTTTAGAGGGTTGAGACGATGTTCCTCTTGAGTGCGGGCCTTGATGATTTCCTTGCTTCATTTATTTTTTTATTACTTCCTCCAAAGTAGTCTGAATTTCGAGTTCTTTTTCTCTATCTATTGCCATTTCCCTTTTGCTTCAATTAGATTTTTTGCATACTTTCCTTCTTGTGGTCAGCTAGGAAACTTCAGTGTCTGATTCACTCTCTGGTTCTTCCTGATGTCTTTCTTCAAGAATAATCGGGATCCCTGATGAAGGTTTCAAAGGAATTCTAGTGAGGGAAGGGTCCCCTTTGTTTGTGAGAGGTAGCTCCTATTCACTCTCTACTAGATATACTGCTTCTGGTTCTTCTTGAGTTGGTTTTCATTAGTTTCTTCATTTTCTCTTACTTCTTCATATCCTTCCTCTATATTTTTCAGTCCAGCAAACCTATTTTGGTTGGATTCTTCCTTCTGGGAAGAGCTTGAAAATTGAATTGAAGGGTTTTCCCTTATTCCCCCCAGATCCATTTGTTGATTAGGAACCCCAACTTTCCCCGTTGCTTTCCTTATTTTTGGTTGTTTCCATTGATCTTGAATCTACTCTTTTGGACTATCCTTCTTATTTTGAGGACAAGTTTTTTCAAAGTGCATGTATTCATGACAAGATTTGCATTTGAAGGGAAGTTTCTCATAGTCTACCTTCTGAATATAGAACCAGTTATCCAGGGTTAACTGAATGGCTTCTAGTAAACCCTTTTCTAGATATACTTCTACACAAATTCTTGCACATGCTTGGAGACCATCTTGTGGTTCGACACGATCAATATATTTCCCTAGAGAGTTTCCTATATTTTTCAGAGTCTCATCTTTCCAACAGTGTAAGGGAAGGAAAGGGAGCCTTACCCAGACCGGAACTGCTGATGGAATGTCATTCTCAGGGATGAAATATGGAGTCCATTTGTTCAAATACATTCCCCTAGAACCCATGAAGTACAGAGCACTTCAAAATATTAGGTCTCAATATTTATTTTTCAAATAAGAATACGAAGAAACCCTTTCCACATAATGCATATGACATTTTCCTTTGTATCATGTTTCTCCAGTTTGAGTCTAACCATTGACTCATGGATATAGGGGAGGGACAGATACCATTAAACTACCCAATAATCCTATTCTCGGCTAAATGTGGAACAAAAGGACGAGATGAAGAAGAATGCAATGGAACTTTCGGAATGTCTTCCGCTTTTTGAACGAATCTGGTTGGGGCTTTCTTCGTAACTTTTGAATACAAGGAAAACAAAGTTTGGAATTTTGTAATATCCAGAGGCAGAGGATATTTTGGGGGGAATATTCCCCCAGCACCAGAGATCATCCTTGGACACACATTGAATGTGGTCGTTGCTAAGAAACCCTAGCTCAGACCGTGCTCTTTGGATTGAACTGATAATTCGATAAATTCATAATCTTTAACAAATTATATATATTGAATTATGTATAGTTATTGTGTCACCGTGCATAAAATATCATTGGCGAGAGTTGGAGGGCATTGGATTTGGAAATTATAGAAACATAACATTCATGAGAATTTAAAAATGCATATCTCATTAATGGTTAAATATATACTCGACCTTGTATAATGTGTCAAAGACACAAATTAAGGGTAGGTAGGAGGCATGTCCCTTTAGCTCCCAAGTGGAAAGGATAACACATGATAAAATTGCATGTGAGGTTTATGGGAAGGACCTCCATCATCTCCCCCAATCCATTGATCAGTATCACATTTACTATCCTCCTCCTTGTCATGATATCCTGGTCTCGACAGTTGAAGGTGATTGTTAGCTTCGTGTGTGTTGGTTTGATGATGAATAATTTGCATGGAAGGGGTGCTCTAAAGAACTAAGGATTGTGGTTACCATTTCTTTTAGTTGTTAATATAGATAATGAAAACTTAGTGTTGTCACCTATAACAACCCTTCCAAATTTGTATTTATTATCAATGAATTAATTTGGGCCCTCTTCATTTAAAAAAAAAAATCAGTTTCAGTTAAATTGTTTTGTTCTAATTATGTAAATATGCTTTTTATTTTGATCTTATATGAGCATCAATACATTTGATAAGTCCATAACTGAGGATACTTCATTTTTTACTCCTATTTATATTGATTATGCATTTAAACTATTTTGAATTCCGTGAATTGAAACATGAAATTCAAATTTCAATTTTGAAATATTCCCTTGGCATATCGTTTTCAGGATGATTTCATTTAGTTTAATTGTTTAGACTATTAATATTAATTGTACAAGGAGAGTTCATAAGTTTTTATTCTTGATCATCTCATTTAAACATGTATTCTTAACAGGATTATTGCCTCAGCTACATAATTTTTTGGGTTATGTGGTAGCTATGATATTTCTCATCCTAATATTTATTTTGTTTTAAACTTTAAATGATTCAAATGAGAAATTAAAAGTCTTGGTTATTCATTAAATTTTAATTGTTATTGTCATAGCCTAGCTCTAAATTTAAAGATAAGCTCAAGGGAATTTTTTTTTATTAATTAATGATTCACATTATTAAAAGAAGATTAAACAAAATGTATGTGCAATCATATCAGTAAATACTCATATTCATGATTCGAGTTGATCGACCTTAACTTACAATCCAAGATAATGATAGTCTTTGGACTTTGTATGCCATGTGTTGTTTCTGAGTCGTGTTTACCCTACTCTATGTAGTAAGTGAGGACATCCTTCTCTGTCATGCCTCAACCTCGAAATTATTACCCACATGAAATTCATGACAGCATTGGTACTCGACACATTCACTTGATTTGGATATTTTTGAAAGTTATGAGGGTTTTCATTTATTTTGTGAGCAAGGGTTTGATGTGATGGTCTTTGCATGCACATTTCCACATAAATTGTCGCTCTACGAGTTGTCCTAGGTCTTGTTGGGTATATTACAATAAGTTTGATATCCAGATCTGAGCCTCCAAGTATTGAATTTGTTGAAGTGAGTGAAGAATATTATTTGAAAGTGATGGGGTCTCACATATTAGTTTTAAAAAATGTTGAATTCCTTCCCAGAGTAGAGTGTTAATTTTTCATGGTCCGTTATGAATAAATGGTTGCGAATTTAGGGAAATTGACGAAAACCAATTTCCTGAATGCTAAGAATTTTGGAGATATGAGGGGTTTTCTTGACCGAATTTTTCCAGGAAAAAAATATGTATCCGCCCGATTTTTGCAAGCCTCTTGGAAATGAACTTGTTGAGGAAAAGGAGGATTGCATTTTTGTGCTCAAAGAGACAGGTTGGTTTGATTTTTTAATGATGTTTCTCAGTCACAATCTACATCTAGCCAGGGCTTTCCCCTAAGTGTTAATGAACAAAATGAAATGATTTGGGTATTTCAATTTTTTTTTCATATGATAAAAAAAAAGGTTTGATGTAATGTACCCAGCCACCCACAGATTGGGCACGCCACTTCAATCCCACTTCTGGACTTATTTCAAATTTTTATCTAAAGTTTAATTAATAAACATGCATGAAGTATTCACATGCATAGATCAAGATTCATGCTACAAGATAAAATAAATGAACCATGCGTCGTGTAAATGTGTTGAACCTGCACATAATAGATCTAGATAGGAATTAACATACACATTTGTAGAGAAAATATGAGAAAATAGAAGCATGAGAGAAAAAATGGAAGAATTTGCATTAGCCAAATGAATGAATGATAATTTACACATGATATACTACGTATAACTCAACTAATGTGCATTGGAGGAGAAGCCAATGCGCCATAGTGGTGGTCTAGAGTGATATGGAAACACACCAGTAGTTACGAGAGTAAACTTCCACCTAGTCTAGTCTCTCAGGCAGTTACGGGAGTGAACTACCACCTAGTCTAGTCTCTCAGGCAGTTACGGGAGTGAATTGCCACCTAGTCTGAGTTAACTAGTCTCTCAGTCTTCAGTTAACTAACTGAAACAAAGTGAAGTGAGGAGGAGATCAAGGAATCATGAGTAATGCACTATTTTGGTGATGATCCCAAGGAAAATGTGTGTTAGTTGGTGATGATCCCAATGTTGCATGGTGATAATCCCAATGTGGCATCTAGACTCCACTCAACTGATCAAACTGAAGTGTGAACTGAAGAGAATATTCCCCTAGAGGAATATTATCCCTAAAATATAGGAGACTGGATAATGACTAATAAACATAAGTAAAACCTTGGGAATAATAAATCCTAGGTGTGTGTGAAGTATCTCCAACACCCTCCCTAAACATCACTATGGTGAAAATAAAGAATGGGTCCCAGCAATGAGGCCATGTTAGGTACTCAAATACAAAAGATGCACTGAAATAAATGAGGAAAGAGGGAAAACATCATGGGAAAACCCCCCCCTCAAATTACAACTTATGTAAAAAGAATAATTGATAGTTGTTAGGCAATTGCATCATTAACTCCCAGACGGTTGCGCAGAGAATGGAACTTCTACTTAGTGAAGGTCTTGGTGAAGATGTTTGCAGTTTGTTCTACTGAAGGAAAAAACTGCAAATCGATGATCCCATCATGTACTAAGTTTCGGATTTAGTGCATGTGGATATCGATATGCTTCGTCCAGTGCCTATGAACTGAATCTCTGTAGAACTTAAGATTTATCTGGTTGTCACACTAGAGGATGATCAGCCGATGAAACTGAATTCCCAACTCAGTGAGAAAATGTTGTAGCCACATAGATTGAAGGGTTATGTTAACTACCCATTTGTACTCTACCTCGACTGAAGATAGAGAAATAGCATATTTCTTCTTGCTCGACCAACAAATAGTCTTGGAACCAAGACTAAGTGAGTAACTAGATGTGGACTTGCAATCAATGTTATCACCAGCTCAGTCAGAATCAGTGAACTCGATGAGGTCCAATGTAGATTTTTTTGCATAGTGAATCCCAAAGGTGATGGTGCCATGTATGTATCGAAGGATACACTTTGCATCCTTCCAATGTAGCTCATGCGACTTTTGCATGAACCTGGATATCGCTCCAACTGCATAGGAGAGATCTGGTCTAGAGTGTGTGAGATACAACAATATCCACACTAGCTATATATATAGTGTGATGTCAACTAGTGGAGTGTCCACGCCATACTCAAGTCTGATTCCTGATAAGAAAGGATTCAAGGTAGACTTGTAGTCTATCATATGAAATCTCTCAAGGAGATCCCATGCATAGTTGGCCTGAGACAGTTTGATGCCTTATGCATCCTGATCGATATCGAATCCAAGCAAGAAATGTATCAGACCCAAGTCTATCATCAAGAACCTATGATGCAAAATCCTCTTGACTACAGCAATCGTTGAAGTCGAGCAATCAGTGATCAGCAAATCATCAACATACAGAACTAGGAGTAGAAGTGAATCATCCGTCCTGAGCATGTAAACATTTGGGTCTGACTTACAACGTACAAAGTTCTATGACAGCAGGTAGGAATCCATCTTGGCATACCATGCCCTCAGATCCTACTTGAGGCCATAAAGAGACTTCTTCAGTCGACAGACCAAAGATGAATCCTGCATAAAACCCTGGGGATGCTCCATATAGATCTCCTCATAGAGATCGTCGTGAAGAAATTCATTCTTCACGTACATCTAATGAACGTCCCATCCCTTGGCTACCGCAATGGAAAGTGCCAAAAATATGGAATCCATATTTGCTACTGGAGCGAAGATCTCATCATAGTCAATGACATGCACCTGCTGAAAGCCTTTGGAAACTATCTTGCCTTTGTATCTTATAACATGTCCATCCATTGCACTCTTGGTCCTGTAGACCCATGTGCACCTGACAGGTTTCCTTCTTGAAGGAAGGAGAACCAAATCCCAAGTCTGGTTATTGAGGAGGGAGTTGTACTCATATTGCATCGAAGATTTCCAAAAGGGATTTCCAGCAACCTCACCATAAGACTGTGGATCTGAAGACTGAACCAAAAAAATATGCTAGGGTGGCATCATTTCAGTGGTAGTGAGTGCAAGAGGAGGCTCCTAGAAATCATATCGAGTCCTCCTAGTATCAACTAGATTACCAAAAATATCCCTTGCATCCTGAAGAGTAGTCTTGGCCCACTTGGGCCTCTACTCTAGCTCTGTATCTGCATTTGCATGCACTGAATCTACATATGATTGTACTAAATATTTTTTTGGATAATTTGAATCCTCTGAATCAGAACTCTCATCTGAAGAAGAGTCAGCATGTGCATGCTCATCATCTCTGACAGGTTGAAGAACAAAAGTTTTTGCATGTGGTTGTTGAGGTACATGCGAGACACTTTCCTCAAATTGGACAATACGCTCAATAATGAGTCGGTCTGAGGAAATATCAATGAGTTTGTATCTCTTCACACCATCAAGGTATCCAAAAAAGATACACTTTGTTCTCTGTGGATCAAGTGCCTTCCTCTTCTCAAAGGGAATCCTTGTCCATGCACGTGAACTGAAAATATGGAAGTGTGTCACTTCCGATTTAAGGCCACTCCAAAACTCATAGGGGTCTTATCCTTGGAAGATATATGGGGAGATCTATTTGGATGTATGTTTCACAATTAAGTGCTTCATCCCATAATCTATGTGGAAGTGACTTTGCATGTAGCATGCAAGATGCCATCTCTTTTAGAGATCTATTTTTCTGCTTAGCAACTCTGTTTTTCTGTGGAGTATAGGGAACTATGTGCTACAACTGAATCCATGCCTCATGACAAAGATTTTGATTCTCATTTTTGACATACTCTCCCCCATTATCTGTTCGTAGGACTTTGATTTTATTTCTTGAATGTGTCTCAACAAGGGCTTTGAAATCTTTGAGGTGTTGAAAGAACTATGATTTTTTCCTAAGAAAGAAAATCCATGTGAAGCGTGAGAAATCATCAACAAAAATGAGCATGTACCTTGCTTTACTAATTGATGGATGTGTAAAATGGCCCATGAGGTCACTATGGATCAGATCTAAAGGAAAGGAAGCCTTTTGAGTCTTTCCTTTGTTGAATTTATCTTGAGGGTGTTTTCCAAGAACACACCCTTCACAAATTTCTTTGGAGAAGTGAATGTCAGGTAGACCATTAACCATTCCCTTCTTGCTAAGTTGTTGCATATATCTGAAATTTAAATTCCCGAATATTTCGTGCCATATCCTACTGCTTTCATCAACGTGGGTGAGCAGTAATGCAAAATATGGTTTAATAAATTCAGAAAATATGTAGAGTCTAGATTGATGATTTACCTCGGCGGTAGCAACCCTGGAATTGGTTTGCATTTCATAGATATCAACTACATTAGGTGTGAATATGACTCTCTTTTCAGTGTCGAAGTTATTCATTTGATACGCGAAGAGAAGATCGACGGAAATTTTGGGAACGTGAAGCACATTCGCGAAGCTTTCGTTTGTGAGTTCAATTATTCCTTTGTCGGTGACCTCGACAATAGAGTTGTCCCCCATCAAAATAGGAGGACCTTTGCATGCATCCAATGAATAACATACTTCTTTTGTGGCAGCCATGTGGTGTGATGAACCTAAATCTATGATCCAAGCATCGGGAGAAGAGTTGATGGTAATCAAAGCATGACTAGAATTGTCTTTCTTGGGATTCTGATATTCTGGCTTCTTCTTCTTGGCACCCTCAGGGATACGATCTCCAAGGTTGTTTTGTTGAAGTATTTGGGCTATTTGATCTATCTATTTCTGCATACATGTGGATTCTGGATAGAATCCTTTATGGCAATAAGTGCATTTCTCCCCTTTTCTTCCCTTTCCACCTTTTGATCTAGAGGAATCGTTGAAGGGTTTTGAGTACCCTTCCTTCTTAGGATTTGCATGTGCTTTGTTTTTGTCTTTGTCTTTATATATCTAATATTGATTACCACTACCATATTGCACATTAAAATCATGCGCCTTTGGGCCTTTGATTTTTCCCATATTAATGAGCTTGTTCTGCTCTTGTGTCGGAAAATCGATAAAGGTCTCAAGAGAGAGAATCATCAAGGTGGATCTAGAGGCGAACCTAAATAAATGGAATTTGCATACAAAAACTAAGTATTATGGACCAAGTTTGGAGAGAATGATTCGAACCATTTTTTTCTCCTCCTTAAATTTATCAACCCCACAAACCTTGAGTTGCGACAGCAAATCCTTATATTTGGTAAAGAAATCTTGGAGATTGTCGAAGGTTTTTGGATCCAATGTGAGAAATTCCACCTTGATCATGTGTCCCCTCATATCATCATGTTTTAAAAAAATCCCTTCCATGGTGGTCTAGGCTTCATTGGGGGTTTTACAGGAGGATATGTGAGACAGAAGTTCAAGAGAAATGAGACTTCAAATTGTTCCAAACGCTTCATCCATTCGATTTAGATACTTGGATTTTTCTAGGGCTGATGTTGGTTATGTCTCTGTGTTCATGGTTAACCGGTATAATCCTCTACCTTGAATATGGATTATCATATTTTCCTTCCATGCAAAGAAATTGTATGGTGTAAGAATGAATTCTTCTGGAAATTCCATTTTTTCACTATCTCCAATCTTCGGTACCTGAAAAAATAATTTGGTGTGTATTTTCCCTAGCAGTCTGTCAGCTCTGATATCATGTAAATGTGTTGACCCTGCACAGAATAGATATATCTAGGAATTGATATACACAGTTCCATAGAAAATATGAGAAAAGAGAAGCAGGAGAGAAAGAATGGAAGAATTATCATTAACCAAATGAATTAATGACAATTTGCACATAATATACTCTGTATAACTCAAATAATGCACACTGGAGGAGAATCCAATGCACCATAGTGGTGGTCTAGAGTGATCTGGACACACACCAGCAGTTGCGGGAGTAAATTGCCACCTAGTCTAGTCTCTCAAGTAGTTACGGGAGTGAATTGTCACCTAGTCTGAGTTAACTAGTCTCTCATGTAGTTACGGGAGTGAATTGTCACCTAGTCTGAGTTAACTAGTCTCTCAGTCTTCAGTTAATTGATTGAAACAGAGTGAAGTGAGGAGGAGATCAAGGAATTATGAGTAATGTGCTAGTCTAGTGATGATACCAAGGAAAATGCGCATTAGTTGGTGATGATCCCAATGTTGCATGGTGGTAATCCCAATGTGGCATCTAGACTCCACTCAACTGATCAAACTGAAGTGTGAACTAAAGAGAATATTATCCTAGAGGAATATTCTCCCTAAAATATAGGAGACTGAATAATGACTAATAAACATAGGGAAAAATTTAGGAAAAATAAATCCTAGGTGTGTGTGAAGTATCTTCAACATGTTGTACATAGTAATAACCAGGAAGCATGCATATCATGGATACGAAATTCATAGATAAATAAATAAACAACAAAATAAATACACAAGTAAATAAAACCATAACAAAGAGAACTTATCTTTAATGAAACGAATCACCAATTGGTTGCATACCAAGGACGTTCCACCCAACCATACACATTGTTGTTCCAAATATCAACAACAATTTCACCCCCGAGCCAGGGCTATGAATCCACGAGGATGGTTCCAGAGTGTCACTTGACTTCCCAAACCAGTCAGCACTCAAGCTCTCATGGGATTTTCCTCACCCACAGCAATCCAAAGTACACCATCTCTCTTCTACCCAGACTACATAACCCAAGCGAATGGACCCCCTTCTCTACCACGTGGTCCCTCAAGTTGTCCATCTCCTTCCAAGGCTTTGGTGCATTTGGTCAAGAATATCCATGAGAGGACTCTCGGGACTCAAAGCTTTGAGAAAAATTGAACACAAGCCAGAGCATCTCAGACATGCAGGCCTTAATTCATGGTTGGAATATAGCCAACAAAACCATGGCTCCTCTTTAACAATTCGATTTCCCTTCCCAAGCCAAACATGAATGAGGAAAGACGAGTGGGTGAAAGAATGAGTGGCGAGAGAATAGGGTGAAAGGTGTGAACAATGAACAATTGAGTGAGTGGGTGAGTGAATGAGTGAAGAAGAAGCAACCCCCACAACAGACCAAAGATGGGTTTATGTAATTATTTGAATTAAGGAACCACTTGGCCTTCCCCCGAATAAGCGCATGTAATTGTTATTCTCCATTAAAACAAAAATGGGTAAATAAAATATATTATAAATACTTAGCGCCTCAAGCCCCCTCTCTTGTGGAATCAAAGCCCCATATAACTCTTGTCCTAGGCACACTAGCCTCCAGTGATGTATTTATTATTAATAATGATCAAACATTACATTTCCTAGGCACACTAACCTCTTTCAATTGTTTGGGTTTTGAGCCAAACCCTGGATGTAACCCTGGATGTTACATCCCCTCCCCCTTATTTTGGAACTGTCCTCGGTGCATATACAAAATAGAAACAAAATTTAAAAATTTATTCAAAAAATTGTGGGTACTTTGCCTGTATGGCATCTTCATGCTCCCAAGTGGCATCTTCAAGACCGTAGCAGGTCCACTGGAATTTTACCAGTTCTATAACTCGATTCTGGAGTATTTTGAATTTTTTGTCCAATATTCACATTGGTTGTACCTGAAAGTCTCCCTCTATCTCTACCTAAATCAGATGCCAATCAATAACATGGCTAGGATCATGTACATAGTTTTTTAGCAAAGAGACATGAAATACATTATGCACATTCATGGAAGAAGGCAATGCAAGCGTGTATGCAACTGGCCTTATTCTGTCCAATATCTCAAATGGACCACAGAATCTGGTTGTTAGCTTCGTACAACTACCCAACTTCAAAGAGCTCTTCTTGGTATTCACTTTTAAAAGCACATGCTCCCCCACTTTAAATCCTCTAGCTATTATTTTCTTATCTGCATAAATTTTATGTCTATCTTGAGCTGCCTTTAAATTTTTCTTAATTCTAACCATCTAGTCTTCCATATCCTTGAGCAATTATGGCCCAAGTACCACTCTGTCTCCTAGGTTGTCCCAACTCACTGGATTTTTTGATTTCCTACCATACAACACTTCAAATGGGCTCATTTTCAATGAAGCTTGATACCCATTATTATAGGAAAGCTCAACCAAGTGCAAGTAATCTACCCACTTAGATGGCTTATCCATCACATGCATTCTCAACATGTCTTCAATTACTCGGATGACTCTCTTTGTCTACCCATCTGACTATGGATGGTATGTTGTGCTAAAGTTCATATTTGTACCAAATCCTTTAAACAATCCCCTCCATAAATTTGAAGTAAACTTTGTATCTCTGTCTGAGACAATTTTCTTAGGTATCCCATGCAACCTAGCAATCTCCCTCATGTAAATTTATGTAATATTAGTTGTTGTATGAGTCATTTTTTATAGGAACAAAATGAGAAGCCTTTGTCAATTTATCAACCACTACCATGATTGAATCATGTTGTCTTGTTGTCCTGGGAAATTTAGTTATAAAATCAATGGTTACCACTTCCCACTTCTTCTATGGAATTGGTAATGGTTGTCGCAAACCTGTTGGGTGTCTATGCTCATCCTTCACTCTCTGACATTCCATACATCTGAAAATGTAATTGACAACATCTCTTTTCATTCATGGGTTTTGACCATCCTCTAATGGCTTCAATCTTGTTTGGATCTACTGTGATACCTTGTTTTGAAATAATGTGCCCCAAGTAATGGATCTATTCTTGGCAAAACGAACACTTACTAAGCTTGGCATACAACTGATGTTCCCTCAGCACTTGCAATACCAATATTGGGTGATGTTCATTCTCTTCCTCTAATTTAGAATAGACAAGTATGTCATGCAGGAATACTATGACAAACTTATCCAAGTAATTTCTAAAAATGTCATTCATTAAGCACATAAAGACAGTTGGTGCATTAGACAGTCCAAATGGCACCACTACAAATTCATAATGCCCATACCTAGTTCTAAAGGTTGTCTTATTGATGTCTTCTTCCTTGATTCTTACCTGATGGTACGCTGAGCTCAAGTCTATTTTTTTAAATATCCTTTCCCCTCTTAGCTGATCAATGAGGTCATCAATTCTAGGTAGAGGGTGCTTGTTCCTTACAGTGGATTTATTCAGCTGTCAGAAGTAAATACACATCCTAAAAGTTCCATCCTTCTTTTTCACAAAGAGTATTGGCTCTCCCCAAGGTGAAACACTTGGACCTATGTACCCTTTCTTCAAAGATTCTTCCAATTGCATTTGTAATTCTTTTAATTCTGGTGTACTCATTATGTAAGGTGTTTTTGATACTGGGGCAACTCCTGGCACTAAATCAATAGAGAAATCTATCTCCCTCTTTGGTGCAAACCCTGGTATTTCTTGGAATACATCTTCAAATTCTTGTAGTAACAATAATTATTCAAGGTTTGGCCCCTTTGTCTTTTTTGGCTCCTCGACATGGGCTGCATACAATTGACATCCTTTTCGGAAAAATCTCTTCAGTTGTAAGGCTGAAATATCCCTTATAGATATGGGTCTTGGAACTCCTTTCACAGTGCTTTGTTTTCCTTCTTCATCAAGATATGTAAATGTCTCGTTATAACAATCTAGGATAGGATTATGCTTGTCCGACCAATCCATTCCAATTAGAATATCATAATATCCAAATGGTATAATATTTAGATCAACATTAGTATTCACACCATTAAGACTTATTGAACAATCTCTAACCATATCATGGATTCTCCTTTTGGTTCCAATGGCTAGATGAACCAAACTTGATTTTTCAAGCTTACTTTTATCCAAACGTAATCTGTCCACTATTTTAGGATCAATGTAACAATGACTTGCTCCTAAATCAATTAAAATAGAAACAAGTTGATTAATGATCTTACCTTCCACCTCGATCATATTGTATCGGTACTCTACTTGTCAATCATCTAAGGCTAAATAAATTATTCCCATGTCTTCTACTTGTGTAGCCTCTTGGATGTTGTGCACGGTCTTCACTTTGTCCTTTATGTGAGGGAAATACTTGTACATGTGATCTTCTTTGCATCCCCAAGGATTGGTGGTCTTCCCCTTTTTCCCAAGGAGTATTCTCTCTTGGATTCATCCTTAGCATACTGGTCTTGATGATTTTTAT
>ML795654.1:285876-311194 GCA_009831015.1 Picea engelmannii
TGGAGGAATTCTCATGTCAAGGTTAAGGTGCTCGGAGGGAGGCTTAGGCCTGTGGTTGGGTGACAAGGGTATCATCAATGGTAAAATGAGCACACCATCTTCTATATTCTAACAATTTCTTCTTCTTCTACTACTACATTATCTACCATTTCTCTTCTTCTTCCTAGTTTTTAGAATCAACTACCTCCTCGACCTTATCTATAGATCAACTGAAGGTGCTTAGTCTATTTAATAGAGATGAGTTTCTTCTAGGGTCCCTATTGGTATTGTTGTTTTAGTGCATTCCATAAATAGCGATAATGGTTCCAATCACCACATTGAACAACATGAATAAAACAATGTGAGTGAACTAGTGAGGGATATCAACCTACATTTGAGGCATAGCTTCCATAACTATCTCCAACATGGTTTTTACTTTGGAATATACAAACTACAAGCAAAAGGAAACCTTTCTTATTTTGGCTTCCATATTCCATAGCTCCTATCTCGGTCAACCAAAATAAAAATAAAAATGTATAGCTTGATCTAATCATTACATTCAATCTATTTGTTCACTAATTATAATTACAAATAAAAGCCATTATATCTCTATAGAAACGCTACAAATTATATGGATATCATCCTATGTAAGAAGGTTGGTGGTGGGGTCAAGAAGGATGGTAGAGAAAACAAAAATGGAGAAGGGGTTGATGATAAGAAGGGTGGTGATGGTGAGGACTAGAAGGGTGAAGTCCATATTCCTATTCCTAGAGATGTCATTGAGTATGTTTTATCAAGGTCTTATCAAGCTGGGATTAATTATTTAGCATGAATATAGGCTAGGTAGTATATGAAAACACTAGGTACTTAGTAGTAGCTTAAATGGTGGATATTCCTCTTCAGTGTAGTGTATTATCTTGAATTTGAAGAGAAGACACATGTTTTAGGGAGGATGTATGCTTCCCTAGATAAATAAATATATGTTTCCAACCTCTTGTTCTATAACATTCATTTCATAGTTACCTTGTGATTCTTCACATAAGGTTCTATCATTCCCATCACAGTGACCTTATGAATCCTCACATAAGGTTCTATAGACTGAACTCATATTAATGATCAAGGGGAACTCCATGTAACAACAATGTTATAATTGTGTGCAAATATGACAACAATTTCATAACACATAGATTTTTATCGAATATACTCTTATGATGCTATCACAACACTAACATGGCACTTTATATTTATGAATAAGATGCTAACTTAATGCAACCCGATGCAAGCACAACACACATGATGTGTGACATATTATAGTGACTCATGAACAACACAAATATGATGCACATCAACACAAAAATGATGCACACAAAAAGTAAGGATTTGTTTTTTAATACAAATTCCCATCACAAAAACCTGACATGTGCTAGCACAAAAAAACCTGACCAGGGGAAAATGGGCTACATAAACAAAAATGAGCAACACTATAGCATTGTATTGTAGTTGTGGAAGCATTCTTAATTTTTTTGGTGAGGATTTCCTTGGAAAAGAAATGTACAATTATTATATTATGTAGATGAGTATGAGTATCCACTTGGGGTCAAAGTCATCTACTAGTTATTTGTCTAACACCTAAGATGTAAGTTTATTTTTTTGTTATAAGAATGTATTTAACCATTGATGAGATATTTGGAGAGAATGGAAAGTTGCACACATAGATCTTGGTTTACCAGAAACTTATGATCTCACAGCCTCACAAGAGGAAGCTTCTTTAAGAAAAAATCGTATTAGAGAAGGGAAGGACATACTTCATTGGGGAAACTCTCCAAGTGGAACTGTCAACATCAAAGAATCCTATAATATCAAAATCAACTCACACCTACAACCGTCGAACAAAATTTGGCATACAATCTGGAAATCAAACTTTTGGCCAAAAATTTCTATCTTTCTCTGGCTTCTTTTTCAGGATCAGATCCTAACATGGGATACTTTATGAAAAAAAGGATTTATAGGGCATTCCATTTGTCAAATTTGCATGCAACAGGAGGAATCCGTTGAGCACCTATTAAATCAATGCCACTTTATTACAAAAATCTGGGACCAGATCGCCCAAATCATGAGGCGAACGGACAAAGTACGACATAGCATCACAAAAAATATTATTGATTGGAAATCAAAAACATATGCTCATCCCATTCTCAATAGGATATGTCAGCTAGTCCCTAGCTTTGTGGTTTGGAAAATCTAGAAAGAAAGGAATTGAAGGATCTTCTCTGCATCACTATCGTCTCCTTCAAAAGTTCGGTCTAAAATTTTTCTAATGTTCAAGAGACCATCAGAGGACAGAGGGGGATCTATGTTGTAGCCCAAGATAAAGATTCATCCTTTCTCACTAGCACCTTAACTTGGGTCGCTCCTATTAAATTCACCCTCTCCATTCGATCCCTCCACCTAGCTCTACTCTATATTCTTGGCATTTCCCTCCTCCTATATTCCACAATATGAACTTTGATGACGCCTCCATAGGAAACCCTAGGGCCGTAGGCTATGGTGTAGTTATTAGAGACAGTCTTGGGAGCATAAAAAATATTATGACAGACAACTTGGGGTACACCACTAATAACTCTGCAAAAATACGGGGCCTTCTCAAAGGAATAGAACTATATAAAAAATTGGGCCTCATGTAACTGATCATTGAAGGGGACTCACAAAAAATCATCTCCCTAGCCACCAAAATATTGAATGGTTCTAATCCGGCCAAAATCTCTCCATGCTGGTGCCTCTTGCATTCCCTAGAAACCTTACAGGATGCTCTTCATCCTAACCTAGTTCTTATAGCCTCCCATGTTCAGAGGGAGGCTAACAAGGTAGCCAATTGTTTAGACAATGAGGGGGTTTCATTAACAAAAGGCGATATAAGTATGGAGGCTACTTTGAGTCCTGCTCCACCCATCCTTCAAAAATGTCTCAACCTATCCAGACTGTATCTCCAATCCCCGGATGGGGTGTTAATTGTCCACCAAGCACATTAATGGAGGTCATCCTCCTCTGCTGCCACATACCCACTATCTCAACCTCCAATGTTGGGATTTATGAGCTTAGGATGCGACATGAAAAAAATAATCATGTGAAACCCTAGCTCAAGGTTTGCAGAGCAATCATCTCCACCGCAACCTAATTCAAGGCACAATATTATCTGTTCTTAGCAAATTCTCTCTCCTTTTTTTGTCCCAGAATGATGGACTTTTGGTGTTTTAGTATTCCGTCCTTCCCTCCTGCCCAGTATTTCCTTCTCGCCCTCTGTATTGGAATTCCTCCTTTCAACTTTCCCCCTCTCTGGAATTTTTCTCTCTGCATACGTATCTCCCCATTTTCTTTCCACTAATTCCGAGAGAACGAGGATGATTGAAAAGGGGTATGACTGATTATCGTTATATGGAAAATTGATCTCAACATTTTCTTTCTTCTTCTCTGCCTCCCTCTCATGGTCATTCCTCATAACAACGGATCTTGGAAATGATGGACAGTGTTGGAAGGGTTTCAACTTCCTCCCAACATGCTAGAGAAGGGCCATAAACCTCCAATTCTCCTAGTGAAAACAATCCTCCAGACTGGGCCTCCATCCATGCCGTCAGGGGTGAATGAGATCCCCTTGAGGGGCATTGGGGCTTCTCGATTAAGGAAAAGATTCCTCCAGAAATCCATGAGCCAAATTCCATTCATCCCCAAGAAAATTTGGTAGCCAATTCTCCAAGAAGAGCAAACAATGCGCAATGACGACTCTTAGATGATCAACTCCAAATGATTTTCGACTTGCGAGGGGTGGTGGAAGACCAACAATTTAGACAAGAGATTATTCTCATAAGGATGGACCCTATTTTTGACACTCGGTCAGGAGAGTCTGTTTGTTCGAGATTCCCAACATGTTGATAGCCATATGTAGTGGTTCTAGAATGGAACGAGCCAACCTCAAACATGGATGAATACAAAAATTCTGGATAATGTTTTATTTTTATTTTTTTTATCTCATGATAATTTTTCTTTTTCTCAGCAGTTGCAGCCTTATACCCTGCTATTATCTAGGATTTTTGCATGATCTTTTTAGACTTTAAGAAACTCTGTCTCTTAAACTTCAGACAATGATGAACATCTTAAAGGGATCTTGGTGCTGGTTCTGGTTTCTACTTTATTAGCAGGTCAGCTACCAAACCCTCCATAGTATTGTATGGATTGAATTTTTGAGGTAATACCAAACTTTAGCTTACAAACAAAAATCATTGATGAGATATTCATTTTTAAATCCTCATATATGTTATGTTATTCATCTAGAGGTTCCGAATCTAGTGCCTCCAACACTCTCCCTTTATATTCAAATACATGGTAACATACAAAATGTAAGTAAATTGATGCACTTTTTTGCAAAGTTATTGAGTTTATCATACCAATTTTCGTGATGACCTTCTGTGTTATGAAATAATTAATTACAAATTAATCAATTAATTATGACTTCATTATTTTATTATTTCACAATTAATTAATTCATAACACAAAAGGTTATCACAAAAACTGGTATGATAAACTCACTAGGTTTGCAAAAAAGTGCATTAATTGACTTACATTTTGTATGTTGCCATGCATTGGAATATAACGAGTAAGTGTTGGAGGCATTAGATTTGGAACTTGTAGATAACTAACATAACATATATTAATTAATTTGTAAGAAACCGAGTAATTAATAATCAATTAACTTATTGATTAAATAAGTGATTAAGTAAATAAATAAATAAATAATCCATCTCGATAAGTGATTTTAGTAGTTTTGTTTGCATTATACTAAAAAATAGTCTCATTTAGTTAAACAATGTTGACAGTTTTTATTCAATTGTGTAGAAGAGAACATATTCATCTTCATATATGTGCATTTATTATATTGTGTAGATGAATACAAGTTCCACTTGGGTGTTACTAGTTCTTCCTATGATGCCCAAAATGTAAGTTTGTTATTTAAAAAAAAAAATTTTTTTTTTTCTTCAAAAACAAAAAATCTCTATATTCCATGAGGAGAATATACATGATACCATCCTAAGTTTGTTATTTTTTATTATAAGTACATGTTTAACCATTTTTTTGTTGTTTTAAAGTTAGCTATTCATATATTAATAGTTGTACAAAAGAATTGCATTTTTCCTAGGCTTACTAAGAATTTGCTTGATGATATTACCTGTGATAGACATAAAAAATTTCAAAGCTGATCATATAATCCATATGACTATCTGCTCTAGCATTTATGGAAATGCTTATAAAAAATTACGTTTGATGGTTTTGATCCAAAAACTAATAGACCAACATTCTATTCTACAACCTATATTAGGGTAATTACCAATCTGAATGTTTGACATAACAAAGAATAGTAAATAAAATTAGGAACAAATAGAAAGGCACATATCCCTCAACCTTAGAGTCCGAGTCCACATATATGAGAGGAGGATTGGTATCTAACATGAGCTTATGTGCTTGGTGACTAGTTCTCTTGGTGTTGATATTGACCAATTACTTCCATATCCAAAAGAGATTAACCAAGGCCTCATACTTCTTGTCCATGAAGTCCAACTTATCCATTGAATCTTTGTGTTGCATGTTCAAAGTGTCCAAGATAACCTTTTGTTAAATGATTTGATCTTCTAACACTTTGGCAATGATTGATTTAGTGTGCTAGTGGATATCAATCTGTATGAAGTATTTGGTATTCATGTTGTGAGTGAATCCAATAACTGGTACCCAATCCATTAATTAAGAATGAATAACCTATGAAAACGTGTTGATAGATTTCTCTGTAACCTTCTAGTCAACTATTTCAACCTCGACCTTGATTTTTTGAGCGAATATCTAGTGGTAATGAATTTCAACCTCTTTGGCTTCCTTCGTTTCCTCAATTGGCTACTTAGAGGAGGAACCCACTTTGGATTTTTTGTAAGATTGAGGCCTACCTCTCCTCATTGTCCTAGATGAATTCTCTACCTCGGTCACCTTCCTATCTATACTTAAATACTACTCTTTTTCCCTCCCCATAGACATAGAAGAGAATTGGGAAGGGAAAAAAATATCACCTTTAGAACCTAGATAGATAATATACCAATGGTCCCTGAAAACCTTAGGCTTGCTAGTAATGGGTTCACCTCCCTTTTCCAACAAAGCCACTACAATTTCCTTATACTAGAAGAAAATTGCCCACCTTTCCTTATTCTTTCTTAGAGTCTTGGCAACCTTGGAGTGAGGTTTTATAGGTCCTAGGAAGTAAGTTGCTAAGTATTGAATGACCTAAGTGTTGATGGCAAAAAATGACCATCTTCAACATTATAGGGATATCACTCGATCAGGGTCCCAATTAGACCCTTATCCGTTTGGGATGGTGATTCCGACTGGGTTTTATGGGTCTCCAGTTACCCTTGTCCTAAGACTATGCTATTCTAAAGTTAATCTAATCTGGACTATTCTATATATACAAAGATATATACAATATTCTATATGCTAAGATGTCATGTTTCTAGATTTTATCGACAGACAAAAGAAAAGGAATTTCCTTCTTGCAGCTGCTTGAAGAAGGAAATCCTTTGCTGAAATAAGGGCTCAACAAAGCCATGCTTGGATCTGCTTCTGCAAAAGGAGACTTGCAGAATGTGATGAATTTACCCTAAATGTAAATGCAAATTTAATCTATGATACAAATGTCTGAAAGGAACTTTAAACTAGCCTAGCTCAACTAGGAGAAGGATAGCCTTACTCCTAATCAAGAACAAGAATATCTATTAAGAAAAGGGAAAAGGACTGATATCAAATCTAGGATTAGAAATCAATTGAAAATCATCAAAGTAGTTCAATGACTTACAAGTTATTAAAGAAAAATATGCAATGATATTATTTTAGCAAATAGTCACTAGAAAACACCATGCATACACCCAAATCCAATTATGTAAAATGAATCAAATATATGATTTATATTGAGTTAAAGGAATAGTCTATTCAATTCAAGATAAAATAATACAAGACACGATAATGATAAACCAATAAATAGTTATCAATTATCACTAGCTAGTCTCTATGAATTATTTATTAATTCTGGTCTAAATCATATTCAGTTTTGGTAAAGATAGCTTTAAACAAAACTTACATTAGTATAAAATAAATGTAATTAACAAAAGTGTTAATAACACTTATAAAAATATCAATGCAAACATAATTTAAACCAAAACTAAGCTAACAAGAAAAATATAATAACACACTTACTACTCACACAATAGTGCATGAGAAAGGAAATTTATCATTATCTTAAAATTAATCTGCCTTTACACAGTCCTCCACATAAAGAAAAATACTACAATACAACAGTGTAATGCAACCTCTTCTTAATGCAAACTTCTCCCTTCTAATGTCAGATATGGAACCCCCACTAAAGTTTTCTTCTTCTCTTTTATAAGAAAAAAGAGTTTTCCACTATGTCTAACTACTAACCTTAATTAAAATGAAACCAACTCCTTAAAATAAGGAATGGGAAATTATAAAAATTCTTAATTCCCAAACCAAATTCGAATTAGAATACGTTTTCTTTTAAAACGATAATTGATATTCCTTACAAGCAAACTTGTAGTGATCCTGAATGAAAAATTCTCGATCCAAATCATCCATAATACACCTGTATATACAAATGAAAATTAATTAATAAATAAAAATGAAATTAGAGCAACTACATAATTTTCTAATTTTGTAGTTGCTCTCTCTAAAATAAAATAAAGTAAAACAAAAACAAAAAATTTATTAGCCGTCCCAACAACATTCTAAATTAAGTATATGAGCTAATATTAAGAAGAAAGATTGTGCAAATTTAGAGTCACAAATATGTTAACTCCTGTGATTTGATGGACATGAAACCTTCAGTTTTTTTATCACGCTTGAGCTCTGGAATTTATTTTGTATGATCTTTAAAAACATGGATCATTGCAAAGTATTTTTCCTTGCAAAAGAAGGCTTCTAATATGGGATCAATTTTAGATTTTTCTTCTACAAGTCTTTTACAATGGGTGAAGAGTCCTTTTTCATGCGAAGTAATCTCCCAAGTTTTATCTCCTATCCACAAGATGAATAGGAGAACCATCGTTAGAAAATTTTATAGATTTATTCTTGTGATGCCTCGAATATGAGATTGAGGAAAACCAAAATCGTTATCACCTATTGAATTCATAGATTTAAAACCCTAGCTCGAAAATCTTGAATCCGAGGGACTGGCCCTGGAATTTCTATGTATAAGATCATTTCAAGAAATCCCTATATGATATAAATGAGATTCAATTGCAGATTCATAACTAGGAGATTTGTTTCTATAAAAGAGATCCATGAAAATTATTTGACACAAGCGAAATTTCCTTCACGAAACAAAGCCAAAACAGAGCATAAAATACTAAACTCAGAATTTGTTCTTAATTCATGAACATAGATAAATATTTAAAGAGAGAGCAATATAGTAAAATGTAACATCCCAGGTTTTGAGCTCCGTATTAAATAATGTATTTTATTAATCCATGAAAGGACAGAGTGCTCGAATATTTGAAGCCAATGTGCCTAGGAAATGTAATGTTTGATCATTATTAATAATAAATACATCACTGGCTGCTAGATGGACAAGGACAAGATTTATAGGGGGCTATGATTCCACAAGAGAGGGGGCTTGAGGGGATAAGCATTTATTTTATATTTTATTTACCATTTTTGTTTTAATGGAGAATAACAATTACATGAGCTTCTTGGGGGGAAGGCCAAGTGGTTCCTTAATTCCAAGAATTACATAAACCCATCTTTGGTCTATTGTGGGGGTTACTTATTCTTCACTCATTCACTCACCCACTCACTAAATTATTCATTGTTCACACCTTTCAACTTGTTCTCACTCCACTCATTCTTTCACCCAATGGTATTTCCTCATTGGCGTTTGGCTTGGGAAGGGAAAACGAATTGTTGAAGAGGATCCATTGTTTTGTTGGATGTAAAGACTGCTGGTGTATTCCATCCATGAATTAAGGCCTACATGTCTAAGATGCTCTGGCATGTGTTCAATTTTTCTCACAGCTGCGATTCCTGAGAGTCCCAACATGGAGATTCTTGACCAGATGCGTTGGAGCCATGGAAGGAGATGGAAAACCTTAGGGATTGCATGGAAGAGAAGGGGGTCCATTCTCTTGGGATGTGCAGGCTGGGTAGAAGAGAGTTGGTATACTTTGGATTGTTGTGGGTGAGGAAAATCCTATGAGAGCTTGAGTGCTGACTAGTTTGGGAAGCCGAGTGACACTCTAGAACTGTCCTTGTGGATTCATAGCCCAAGCTCGGGGGTGACATTGCTGTTGAGATTTGGAACAACAATGTCTATGGTTGGGTGGAACGTCCTTGGTATGCAGCTAGTTGGTGATTCGTTTCATTAAAGATAAGTGCTCTCTGTTATGGTTTTATTTACTTGTGTATTTATTCCGCTGTGCATTTATTTATCTATGAATTTCATATCTATAGTATGCATGCTTTCTAGTTATTACTGTGTATGACATATCGTTCATTTCTTTTAATTTGTAGAATGAATCTTGATGTATGCATGTGAATACTTCATGCATATTTATTAATTAAACGTTATATCAAAAGTTGAAAGAAGTCCAAAAGTGGTCTTGAAGTGGCATGTGTGGTTTGTGGGTGGCTGGGTACATTATAGAATGGTATCAAATCTTCTGGTTAAAACACCGGACCGATATGGGCCTTAACTGTTGGACAAGGTACTGTGGTTAAGAAATATTATGTCCTTGAAATATTAAAGCTCAGGAGAGATAATGTTGCAGAGATCATGCAGAAGCCCTAGTGTCATACAGATAGAGATCCTTTGTAAAGGATCACATAATCATGATCGTTCCCTTTTGAATTCGGGAGCAATCACCACCGTGGAATCAAGGAGTTCTGGATTGTTAGATCAGAAGGCAGGTGAACGGGGAATGCCAGTTAAAGGTGAAACCAAAGGATGGGAGAGATTAAAGTCACAACCATCAGATCAAACCTATCGATTGTCAGCCGTTGATCGAAGTCGAGCAAGAGATGGAAAACTCCAGAACTTCGCTGCTTCAACGATTTTTGGGAGAAAGGAAGAAGTGTAAAAATGGCCAAATTTTCAAAGTCCTGACTGGCCATCCAATATGATAGGAGGCTCGAGTGAAATATCAACTGTTAGTCAAGGTCCTCCAACATTGACCACTTCGGAAAGTTTAACTCCAGCATAATCGAACCTTTTACAATTGCTACAACCTAAAGTCCCGGAATGCTGAAGTCTCGAAGTCCCGTCAATCGTTAGATCGAGGGAAGGAATTTAGAAGTAATGTCGACCATCAATATAACAAGGGTGGAAGGATAGCAAAGTTTCAGAACTTTACCACTCCGGTGATTAATGGAGAATGGGCAAATCCCCGAAGTGCTGAAACCACGAAGTGTAAAGCTGTCATCATGAAATCATGTAGGCTGTCAGATATGGAGCAGAGAATGTGGATCATCTATTTGATGAATGATGCATCGTAGGCCACGTGGCAAGGGTGCCATCATGGGACACATGTCACCTGGATTCAATACCTTTTGGACCCTAACCTACTCATTTTTTAGTGACACGTGGAACACATGCCATGGGTCCACGTCACAATGGGTGATGTCAGCATGCGATGTCATCTCCGGGGGTTTCCAACGTCTCTACCAACGAAAGTGTCGAAGACCAAAGTCATGAATTCATGTAGACTATCGATGTAATATCCCTTTGGGACCTTTCTCAGTGGTTAGATCCACTAGTGGAATGATGGAGTAAGTACTTTGGAAAATATCACTCTGGGGGAGTTGAGCAAGTTGGGAGTGGTAATGTCCCATAGTCTCATAGCACAAAAGTTCCAAAATGAATAAGGACCATCCATCCCAATGCTTGATTAAGTCATGGCTGTTGTATCAATAGTGGAAGGATAGGGTAAGTACTTTAGTGAGTATCACTATGGGGGAGTTGAGTGACTTGGGAGTTGTAATGTTTCGGAGTCCCGATGCACCAAAGTTCCAAATTGATTAAGGCCACCCATCTCAACGTCTAATTAATTCATGACCGTCAATCTCATTGAAGCCTCCATATGGGGCGGGACCGTCCAGTCGACTTTAGATCAAATCTCGACCATCTGATTTGGTAGTAGAGTTATTGGAAGGGATTTGACGAAGTTTAACTCCGGGAAAAATCAGAGATTGAAAAGGAAGAATAGTTGAAGACCGAAGTCTGGAGGATGTGGTCCCAACATCAGTTTCATAATAAGGTAAAGGGGTCAATTAGAGGTGCAGAGGGCCTAGAAGTGACCAAGCCCTCATACATTGTGTATGAACAAGATCCTATGTATAAGAGTATAGAGGAAGGCACTAAAGAGCGAATAAGCCCATGGTATCGAGCCATGGTCACATGGAAATTGGTTTGAAGGAAGCACCTGTGCAGAATTCAAATTCTGTACCAGCGAAAGGATAACATGGAAGTGTTATTATATGGAGAATTATAATATATGGAGAATAAAAAGGACATGTAGCATTGTTTGGATTTTTTTTTTGATATACATAATTCTAACAAAATGGTGGCTTGCACATTTTGCAGAATTAGGGGGTGTAAACATGTCAGTTCAGTATAATAATGCATAATAAAGAAATGGAAGAAGGAGAGGGACCATACAATCACGATAAAGAGGCCAAAGGTTATAATATCAGTGTTGGTAATGCAGAGACATAATCCAATGGACACCATGCCAAAGGGGAACAAGAAACATTGATAGAGACTATGGGATGCCTGAAAATAGAAGTGCAGAGCTACAAAGAAGACAATTAGAGACTGAAAAGAGAACAAAATTAGATAAATTATCAAGTGATGAAAATCTTAAATTAGTTGTAGAGGCAAACAAAGAATGGATAAACCTCAAAACATGAGGAAGAGGGAAGATGTCATGAAAGAAGAGATGACTGCATAAGAACTGGTTATTCAAGAAGTGATAGCATAACTCATAGGCACCACTCACCTCCCTATTCAACAAGGAAATTTTATGCATATGAAGATTCCATAAGTAGCCCATAGGTGTCTCCTGTTAGCAACCAAAGAAGAAGACATGAATTGGATGGTTTGCAAGGAGAGATGAGGAAGCTTAAGCCGCCATCCTTTGATGGTGAAAGAGAAAGGGAAGATGATGCTGAGGCATGGTTTCTTGGACTTAGGAGGTATTTTCAATTGCATAACTACTCATCAAACCTAGAAGCTATAATTTCCACATACCATTTACATGGGAAAGTTGCTATGTCGTGGGATCGACTGAAGAAAGTTGAGCACATTAATGAGAATATGATCACTTGGAAATAGTTCAAGAAATATTTTCGGAAGGAGTGCCTTTCATAGCACTTATATGAAAAGAAGATGTAGGATTTATTTGAAATTAGGCTGGGAAGCATGACCATGGAAGAGTATGAAAGGAAGTTCATGGGGCTGCTAAAGTATGTGGGATTTATAAAAGATGAGAAGGTGAAAATACAAAGGTTTTTAAGTGGATTTTCATCCTTTTATAAAGAGAAAATTCAATATGACGAACCCATGAATTTGATTGAGACCATCAGTAAGGATAAGTACCTGTATGAGAAAGGAAAATGGAGAGAGTCCATGCGTAAATCTTGGAAGGATAAGAAGAAGGAGAAATCTGATCAGAGGAGGAAGGGATTCAAACCTCCTTTCAATAGAAATAGCCCTAATAAAAATCATCAAGACCAGTATGCTAAGGATGAATCCAAGAGAGAATACTCCTTGGGAAAAAGGGGAAGACCACCAATCCTTGGGGATGCAAAGAAGATCACATGTACAAGTATTTCCCTCACATAAAGGACAAAGTGAAGACCGTGCACAACATCCAAGAGGCTACACAAGTAGAAGACATGGGAATAATTTATTTAGCCTTAGATGATTGACAAGTAGAGTACCGATACAATATGATCGAGGTGGAAGGTAAGATCATTAATCAACTTGTTTCTATTTTAATTGATTTAGGAGCAAGTCATTGTTACATTGATCCTAAAATAGTGGACAGATTACGTTTGGATAAAAGTAAGCTTGAAAAATCAAGTTTGGTTCATCTAGCCATTGGAACCAAAAGGAGAATCCATGATATGGTTAGAGATTGTTCAATAAGTCTTAATGGTGTGAATACTAATGTTGATCTAAATATTATACCATTTGGATATTATGATATTCTAATTGGAATGGATTGGTCGGACAAGCATAATCCTATCCTAGATTGTTATAACGAGACATTTACATATCTTGATGAAGAAGGAAAACAAAGCACTGTGAAAGGAGTTCCAAGACCCATATCTATAAGGGATATTTCAGCCTTACAACTGAAGAGATTTTTCCGAAAAGGATGTCAATTGTATGCAGCCCATGTCGAGGAGCCAAAAAAGACAAAGGGGCCAAACCTTGAATAATTATTGTTACTACAAGAATTTGAAGATGTATTCCAAGAAATACCAGGGTTTGCACCAAAGAGGGAGATAGATTTCTCTATTGATTTAGTGCCAGGAGTTGCCCCAGTATCAAAAACACCTTACATAATGAGTACACCAGAATTAAAAGAATTACAAATGCAATTGGAAGAATCTTTGAAGAAAGGGTACATAGGTCCAAGTGTTTCACCTTGGGGAGAGCCAATACTCTTTGTGAAAAAGAAGGATGGAACTTTTAGGATGTGTATTTACTTCTGACAGCTGAATAAATCCACTGTAAGGAACAAGCACCCTCTACCTAGAATTGATGACCTCATTGATCAGCTAAGAGGGGAAAGGATATTTAAAAAAATAGACTTGAGCTCAGCGTACCATCAGGTAAGAATCAAGGAAGAAGACATCAATAAGACAACCTTTAGAACTAGGTATGGGCATTATGAATTTGTAGTGGTGCCATTTGGACTGTCTAATGCACCAACTGTCTTTATGTGCTTAATGAATGACATTTTTAGAAATTACTTGGATAAGTTTGTCATAGTATTCCTGCATGACATACTTGTCTATTCTAAATTAGAGGAAGAGAATGAACATCACCCAATATTGGTATTGCAAGTGCTGAGGGAACATCAGTTGTATGCCAAGCTTAGTAAGTGTTCGTTTTGCCAAGAATAGATCCATTACTTGGGGCACATTATTTCAAAACAAGGTATCACAGTAGATCCAAACAAGATTGAAGCCATTAGAGGATGGTCAAAACCCATGAATGAAAAGAGATGTTGTCAATTACATTTTCAGATGTATGGAATGTCAGAGAGTGAAGGATGAGCATAGACACCCAACAGGTTTGCGACAACCATTACCAATTCCATAGAAGAAGTGGGAAGTGGTAACCATTGATTTTATAACTAAATTTCCCAGGACAACAAGACAACATGATTCAATCATGGTAGTGGTTGATAAATTGACAAAGGCTTCTCATTTTGTTCCTATAAAAAATGACTCATACAACAACTAATATTACATAAATTTACATGAGGGAGATTGCTAGGTTGCATGGGATACCTAAGAAAATTGTCTCAGACAGAGATACAAAGTTTACTTCAAATTTATGGAGGGGATTGTTTAAAGGATTTGGTACAAATATGAACTTTAGCACAACATACCATCCATAGTCAGATGGGTAGACAAAGAGAGTCATCCGAGTAATTGAAGACATGTTGAGAATGCATGTGATGGATAAGCCATCTAAGTGGGTAGATTACTTGCACTTGGTTGAGCTTTCCTATAATAATGGGTATCAAGCTTCATTGAAAATGAGCCCATTTGAAGTGTTGTATGGTAGGAAATCAAAAAATCCAGTGAGTTGGGACAACCTAGGAGACAGAGTGGTACTTGGGCCATAATTGCTCAAGGATATGGAAGACTAGATGGTTAGAATTAAGAAAAATTTAAAGGCAGCTCAAGATAGACATAAAATTTATGCAGATAAGAAAATAATAGCTAGAGGATTTAAAGTGGGGGAGCATGTGCTTTTAAAAGTGAATACCAAGAAGAGCTCTTTGAAGTTGGGTAGTTGTACGAAGCTAACAACCAGATTCTGTGGTCCATTTGAGATATTGGACAGAATAAGGCCAGTTGCATACACGCTTGCATTGCCTTCTTCCATGAATGTGCATAATGTATTTCATGTCTCTTTGCTAAAAAACTATGTACATGATCCTAGCCATGTTATTGATTGGCATCTGATTTAGGTAGAGATAGAGGGAGACTTTCAGGTACAACCAATGTGAATATTGGACAAAAAATTCAAAATACTCCAGAATCGAGTTATAGAACTGGTAAAATTCCAGTGGACCTGCTACGGTCTTGAAGATGCCACTTGGGAGCATGAAGATGCCATACAGGCAAAGTACCCACAATTTTTTGAATAAATTTTTAAATTTTGTTTCTATTTTGTATATGCACCGAGGACAGTTCCAAAATAAGGGGGAGGGGATGTAACATCCAGGGTTACATCCAGGGTTTGGCTCAAAACCCAAACAATTGAAAGAGGTTAGTGTGCCTAGGAAATGTAATGTTTGATCATTATTAATAATAAATACATCACTGGAGGCTAGTGTGCCTAGGACAAGAGTTATATGGGGCTTTGATTCCACAAGAGAGGGGGCTTGAGGCGCTAAGTATTTATAATATATTTTATTTACCCATTTTTGTTTTAATGGAGAATAACAATTACATGCGCTTATTCGGGGGAAGGCCAAGTGGTTCCTTAATTCAAATAATTACATAAACCCATCTTTGGTCTGTTGTGGGGGTTGCTTCTTCTTCACTCATTCACTCACCCACTCACTCAATTGTTCATTGTTCACACCTTTCACCCTATTCTCTCGCCACTCATTCTTTCACCCACTCGTCTTTCCTCATTCATGTTTGGCTTGGGAAGGGAAATCGAATTGTTAAAGAGGAGCCATGGTTTTGTTGGCTATATTCCAACCATGAATTAAGGCCTGCATGTCTGAGATGCTCTGGCTTGTGTTCAATTTTTCTCAAAGCTTTGAGTCCCGAGAGTCCTCTCATGGATATTCTTGACCAAATGCACCAAAGCCTTGGAAGGAGATGGACAACTTGAGGGACCACGTGGTAGAGAAGGGGGTCCATTCGCTTGGGTTATGTAGTCTGGGTAGAAGAGAGATGGTGTACTTTGGATTGCTGTGGGTGAGGAAAATCCCATGAGAGCTTGAGTGCTGACTGGTTTGGGAAGTCAAGTGACACTCTGGAACCATCCTCGTGGATTCATAGCCCTGGCTCGGGGGTGAAATTGTTGTTGATATTTGGAACAACAATGTGTATGGTTGGGTGGAACGTCCTTGGTATGCAACCAATTGGTGATTCGTTTCATTAAAGATAAGTTCTCTTTGTTATGGTTTTATTTACTTGTGTATTTATTTTGTTGTTTATTTATTTATCTATGAATTTCGTATCCATGATATGCATGCTTCCTGGTTATTACTATGTACAACATGTTGAAGATACTTCACACACACCTAGGATTTATTTTTCCTAAATTTTTCCCTATGTTTATTAGTCATTATTCAGTCTCCTATATTTTAGGGAGAATATTCCTCTAGGATAATATTCTCTTTAGTTCACACTTCAGTTTGATCAGTTGAGTGGAGTCTAGATGCCACATTGGGATTACCACCATGCAACATTGGGATCATCACCAACTAATGCGCATTTTCCTTGGTATC
Organism: Picea engelmannii; assembly: GCA_009831015.1. Classification (NCBI taxonomy): domain Eukaryota; kingdom Viridiplantae; phylum Streptophyta; class Pinopsida; order Pinales; family Pinaceae; genus Picea; species Picea engelmannii. The sequence continues at coordinate 302,664 of ML795654.1, forward strand.
ATCACTAGACTAGCACATTACTCATAATTCCTTGATCTCCTCCTCACTTCACTCTGTTTCAATCAATTAACTGAAGACTGAGAGACTAGTTAACTCAGACTAGGTGACAATTCACTCCCGTAACTACATGAGAGACTAGTTAACTCAGACTAGGTGACAATTCACTCCCGTAACTACTTGAGAGACTAGACTAGGTGGCAATTTACTCCCGCAACTGCTGGTGTGTGTCCAGATCACTCTAGACCACCACTATGGTGCATTGGATTCTCCTCCAGTGTGCATTATTTGAGTTATACAGAGTATATTATGTGCAAATTGTCATTAATTCATTTGGTTAATGATAATTCTTCCATTCTTTCTCTCCTGCTTCTCTTTTCTCATATTTTCTATGGAACTGTGTATATCAATTCCTAGATATATCTATTCTGTGCAGGGTCAACACATTTACATGATATCAGAGCTGACAGACTGCTAGGGAAAATACACACCAAATTATTTTTTCAGGTACCGAAGATTGGAGATAGTGAAAAAATGGAATTTCCAGAAGAATTCATTCTTACACCATACAATTTCTTTGCATGGAAGGAAAATATGATAATCCATATTCAAGGTAGAGGATTATACCGGTTAACCATGAACACAGAGACATAACCAACATCAGCCCTAGAAAAATCCAAGTATCTAAATCGAATGGATGAAGCGTTTGGAACAATTTGAAGTCTCATTTCTCTTGAACTTCTGTCTCACATATCCTCCTGTAAAACCCCCAATGAAGCCTAGACCACCATGGAAGGGATTTTTTTAAAACATGATGATATGAGGGGACACATGATCAAGGTGGAATTTCTCACATTGGATCCAAAAACCTTCGACAATCTCCAAGATTTCTTTACCAAATATAAGGATTTGCTGTCGCAACTCAAGGTTTGTGGGGTTGATAAATTTAAGGAGGAGAAAAAAATGGTTCGAATCATTCTCTCCAAACTTGGTCCATAATACTTAGTTTTTGTATGCAAATTCCATTTATTTAGGTTCGCCTCTAGATCCACCTTGATGATTCTCTCTCTTGAGACCTTTATCGATTTTCCGACACAAGAGCAGAACAAGCTCATTAATATGGGAAAAATCAAAGGCCCAAAGGCGCATGATTTTAATGTGCAATATGGTAGTGGTAATCAATATTAGATATATAAAGACAAAGACAAAAACAAAGCACATGCAAATCCTAAGAAGGAAGGGTACTCAAAACCCTTCAACGATTCCTCTAGATCAAAAGGTGGAAAGGGAAGAAAAGGGGAGAAATGCACTTATTGCCATAAAGGATTCTATCCAGAATCCACATGTATGCAGAAATAGATAGATCAAATAGCCCAAATACTTCAACAAAACAACCTTGGAGATCGTATCCCTGAGGGTGCCAAGAAGAAGAAGCCAGAATATCAGAATCCCAAGAAAGACAATTCTAGTCATGCTTTGATTACCATCAACTCTTCTCCCGATGCTTGGATCATAGATTTAGGTTCATCACACCACATGGCTGCCACAAAAGAAGTATGTTATTCATTGGATGCATGCAAAGGTCCTCCTATTTTGATGGGGGACAACTCTATTGTCGAGGTCACCGACAAAGGAATAATTGAACTCACAAACGAAAGCTTCGCGAATGTGCTTCACGTTCCCAAAATTTCCGTCGATCTTCTCTTCGCGTATCAAATGAATAACTTCGACACTGAAAAGAGAGTCATATTCACACCTAATGTAGTTGATATCTATGAAATGCAAACCAATTCCAGGGTTGCTACCGCCGAGGTAAATCATCAATCTAGACTCTACATATTTTCTGAATTTATTAAACCATATTTTGCATTACTGCTCACCCACGTTGATGAAAGCAGTAGGATATGGCACGAAATATTCGGGAATTTAAATTTCAGATATATGCAACAACTTAGCAAGAAGGGAATGGTTAATGGTCTACCTGACATTCACTTCTCCAAAGAAATTTGTGAAGGGTGTGTTCTTGGAAAACACCCTCAAGATAAATTCAACAAAGGAAAGACTCAAAAGGCTTCCTTTCCTTTAGATCTGATCCATAGTGACCTCATGGGCCATTTTACACATCCATCAATTAGTAAAGCAAGGTACATGCTCATTTTTGTTGATGATTTCTCACGCTTCACATGGATTTTCTTTCTTAGGAAAAAATCATAGTTCTTTCAACACCTCAAAGATTTCAAAGCCCTTGTTGAGACACATTCAAGAAATAAAATCAAAGTCCTACGAACAGATAATGGGGGAGAGTATGTCAAAAATGAGAATCAAAATCTTTGTCATGAGGCATGGATTCAGTTGTAGCACATAGTTCCCTATACTCCACAGAAAAACAGAGTTGCTAAGCAGAAAAATAGATCTCTAAAAGAGATGGCATCTTGCATGCTACATGCAAAGTCACTTCCACATAGATTATGGGATGAAGCACTTAATTGTGAAACATACATCCAAATAGATCTCCCCATATATCTTCCAAGGATAAGACCCCTATGAGTTTTGGAGTGGCCTTAAATCGGAAGTGACACACTTCCATATTTTCAGTTCACGTGCATGGACAAGGATTCCCTTTGAGAAGAGGAAGGCACTTGATCCACAGAGAACAAAGTGTATCTTTTTTGGATACCTTGATGGTGTGAAGAGATACAAACTCATTGATATTTCCTCAGACCGACTCATTATTGAGCGTATTGTCCAATTTGAGGAAAGTGTCTCGCATGTACCTCAACAACCACATGCAAAAACTTTTGTTCTTCAACCTGTCAGAGATGATGAGCATGCACATGCTGACTCTTCTTCAGATGAGAGTTCTGATTCAGAGGATTCAAATTATCCAAAAAAATATTTAGTACAATCATATGTAGATTCAGTGCATGCAAATGCAGATACAGAGCTAGAGTAGAGGCCCAAGTGGGCCAAGACTACTCTTCAGGATGCAAGGGATATTTTTGGTAATCTAGTTGATACTAGGAGGACTCGATATGATTTCTAGGAGCCTCCTCTTGCACTCACTACCACTGAAATGATGCCACCCTAGCATATTTTTTTGGTTCAGTCTTCAGATCCACAGTCTTATGGTGAGGTTGCTGGAAATCCCTTTTGGAAATCTTCGATGCAATATGAGTACAACTCCCTCCTCAATAACCAGACTTGGGATTTGGTTCTCCTTCCTTCAAGAAGGAAACCTGTCAGGTGCACATGGGTCTACAGGACCAAGAGTGCAATGGATGGACATGTTATAAGATACAAAGGCAAGATAGTTTCCAAAGGCTTTCAGCAGGTGCATGTCATTGACTATGATGAGATCTTCGCTCCAGTAGCAAATATGGATTCCATATTTTTGGCACTTTCCATTGCGGTAGCCAAGGGATGGGACGTTCATTAGATGTACGTGAAGAATGAATTTCTTCACGACGATCTCTATGAGGAGATCTATATGGAGCATCCCCAGGGTTTTATGCAGGATTCATCTTTGGTCTGTCGACTGAAGAAGTCTCTTTATGGCCTCAAGTAGGATCTGAGGGCATGGTATGCCAAGATGGATTCCTACCTGCTGTCATAGAACTTTGTACGTTGTAAGTCAGACCCAAATGTTTACATGCTCAGGACGGATGATTCACTTCTACTCCTAGTTCTGTATGTTGATGATTTGCTGATCACTGATTGCTCGACTTCAACGATTGCTGTAGTCAAGAGGATTTTGCATCATAGGTTCTTGATGATAGACTTGGGTCTGATACATTTCTTGCTTGGATTCGATATCGATCAGGATGCATAAGGCATCAAACTGTCTCAGGCCAACTATGCATGGGATCTCCTTGAGAGATTTCATATGATAGACTACAAGTCTACCTTGAATCCTTTCTTATCAGGAATCAGACTTGAGTATGGCGTGGACACTCCACTAGTTGACATCACACTATATATATAGCTAGTGTGGATATTGTTGTATCTCACACACTCTAGACCAGATCTCTCCTATGCAGTTGGAGCGATATCCAGGTTCATGCAAAAGTCGCATGAGCTACATTGGAAGGATGCAAAGTGTATCCTTCGATACATACATGGCACCATCACCTTTGGGATTCACTATGCAAAAAAATCTACATTGGACCTCATCGAGTTCACTGATTCTGACTGAGCTGGTGATAACATTGATTGCAAGTCCACATCTAGTTACTCACTTAGTCTTGGTTCCAAGACTATTTGTTGGTCGAGCAAGAAGAAATATGCTATTTCTCTATCTTCAGTCGAGGTAGAGTACAAATGGGTAGTTAACATAACCCTTCAATCTATGTGGCTACAACATTTTCTCACTGAGTTGGGAATTCAGTTTCATCGGCTGATCATCCTCTAGTGTGACAACCAGATAAATCTTAAGTTCTACAGAGATTCAGTTCATAGGCACTGGACGAAGCATATCGATATCCACATGCACTAAATCCGAAACTTAGTACATGATGGGATCATCGATTTGCAGTTTTTTCCTTCAGTAGAACAAACTGCAAACATCTTCACCAAGACCTTCACTAAGTAGAAGTTCCATTCTCTGCGCAACCGTCTGGGAGTTAATGATGCAATTGCCTAACAACTATCAATTATTCTTTTTACATAAGTTGTAATTTGAGGGGGGGGTTTTCCCATGATGTTTTCCCTCTTTCCTCATTTATTTCAGTGCATCTTTTGTATTTGAGTACCTAACATGGCCTCATTGCTGGGACCCATTCTTTATTTTCACCATAGTGATGTTTAGGGAGGGTGTTGGAGATACTTCACACACACCTAGGATTTATTATTCCCAAGGTTTTACTTATGTTTATTAGTCATTATCCAGTCTCCTATATTTTAGGGATAATATTCCTCTAGGGGAATATTCTCTTCAGTTCACACTTCAGTTTGATCAGTTGAGTGGAGTCTAGATGCCACATTGGGATTATCACCATGCAACATTGGGATCATCACCAACTAACACACATTTTCCTTGGGATCATCACCAAAATAGTGCATTACTCATGATTCCTTGATCTCCTCCTCACTTCACTTTGTTTCAGTTAGTTAACTGAAGACTGAGAGACTAGTTAACTCAGACTAGGTGGCAATTCACTCCCGTAACTGCCTGAGAGACTAGACTAGGTGGTAGTTCACTCCCGTAACTGCCTGAGAGACTAGACTAGGTGGAAGTTTACTCTCGTAACTACTGGTGTGTTTCCATATCACTCTAGACCACCACTATGGCGCATTGGCTTCTCCTCCAATGCACATTAGTTGAGTTATACGTAGTATATCATGTGTAAATTATCATTCATTCATTTGGCTAATGCAAATTCTTCCATTTTTTCTCTCATGCTTCTATTTTCTCATATTTTCTCTACAAATGTGTATGTTAATTCCTATCTAGATCTATTATGTGCAGGTTCAACACATTTACACGACGCATGGTTCATTTATTTTATCTTGTAGCATGAATCTTGATCTATGCATGTGAATACTTCATGCATGTTTATTAATTAAACTTTAGATAAAAATTTGAAATAAGTCCAGAAGTGGGATTGAAGTGGCGTGCCCAATCTGTGGGTGGCTGGGTACATTACATCAAACCTTTTTTTTTATCATATGAAAAAAAAATTGAAATACCCAAATCATTTCATTTTGTTCATTAACACTTAGGGGAAAGCCCTGGCTAGATGTAGATTGTGACTGAGAAACATCATTAAAAAATCAAACCAACCTGTCTCTTTGAGCACAAAAATGCAATCCTCCTTTTCCTCAACAAGTTCATTTCCAAGAGGCTTGCAAAAATCGGGCGGATACATATTTTTTTCCTGGAAAAATTCGGTCAAGAAAACCCCTCATATCTCCAAAATTCTTAGCATTCAGGAAATTGGTTTTCGTCAATTTCCCTAAATTCGCAACCATTTATTCATAACGGACCATGAAAAATTAACACTCTACTCTGGGAAGGAATTCAACATTTTTTAAAACTAATATGTGAGACCCCATCACTTTCAAATAATATTCTTCACTCACTTCAACAAATTCAATACTTGGAGGCTCAGATCTGGATATCAAACTTATTGTAATATACCCAACAAGACCTAGGACAACTCGTAGAGCGACAATTTATGTGGAAATGTGCATGCAAAGACCATCACATCAAACCCTTGCTCACAAAATAAATGAAAACCCTCATAACTTTCAAAAATATCCAAATCAAGTGAATGTGTCGAGTACCAATGCTGTCATGAATTTCATGTGGGTAATAATTTCGAGGTTGAGGCATGACAGAGAAGGATGTCCTCACTTACTACATAGAGTAGGGTAAACACGACTCAGAAACAACACATGGCATACAAAGTCCAAAGACTATCATTATCTTGGATTGTAAGTTAAGGTCGATCAACTCGAATCATGAATATGAGTATTTACTGATATGATTGCACATACATTTTGTTTAATCTTCTTTTAATAATGTGAATCATTAATTAATAAAAAAAAATTCCCTTGAGCTTATCTTTAAATTTAGAGCTAGGCTATGACAATAACAATTAAAATTTAATGAATAACCAAGACTTTTAATTTCTCATTTGAATCATTTAAAGTTTAAAACAAAATAAATATTAGGATGAGAAATATCATAGCTACCACATAACCCAAAAAATTATGTAGCTGAGGCAATAATCCTGTTAAGAATACATGTTTAAATGAGATGATCAAGAATAAAAACTTATGAACTCTCCTTGTACAATTAATATTAATAGTCTAAACAATTAAACTAAATGAAATCATCCTGAAAACGATATGCCAAGGGAATATTTCAAAATTGAAATTTGAATTTCATGTTTCAATTCACGGAATTCAAAATAGTTTAAATGCATAATCAATATAAATAGGAGTAAAAAATGAAGTATCCTCAGTTATGGACTTATCAAATGTATTGATGCTCATATAAGATCAAAATAAAAAGCATATTTACATAATTAGAACAAAACAATTTAACTGAAACTGATTTTTTTTTTTAAATGAAGAGGGCCCAAATTAATTCATTGATAATAAATACAAATTTGGAAGGGTTGTTATAGGTGACAACACTAAGTTTTCATTATCTATATTAACAACTAAAAGAAATGGTAACCACAATCCTTAGTTCTTTAGAGCACCCCTTCCATGCAAATTATTCATCATCAAACCAACACACACGAAGCTAACAATCACCTTCAACTGTCGAGACCAGGATATCATGACAAGGAGGAGGATAGTAAATGTGATACTGATCAATGGATTGGGGGAGATGATGGAGGTCCTTCCCATAAACCTCACATGCAATTTTATCATGTGTTATCCTTTCCACTTGGGAGCTAAAGGGACATGCCTCCTACCTACCCTTAATTTGTGTCTTTGACACATTATACAAGGTCGAGTATATATTTAACCATTAATGAGATATGCATTTTTAAATTCTCATGAATGTTATGTTTCTATAATTTCCAAATCCAATGCCCTCCAACTCTCGCCAATGATATTTTATGCACGGTGACACAATAACTATACATAATTCAATATATATAATTTGTTAAAGATTATGAATTTATCGAATTATCAGTTCAATCCAAAGAGCACGGTCTGAGCTAGGGTTTCTTAGCAACGACCACATTCAATGTGTGTCCAAGGATGATCTCTGGTGCTGGGGGAATATTCCCCCCAAAATATCCTCTGCCTCTGGATATTACAAAATTCCAAACTTTGTTTTCCTTGTATTCAAAAGTTACGAAGAAAGCCCCAACCAGATTCGTTCAAAAAGCGGAAGACATTCCGAAAGTTCCATTGCATTCTTCTTCATCTCGTCCTTTTGTTCCACATTTAGCCGAGAATAGGATTATTGGGTAGTTTAATGGTATCTGTCCCTCCCCTATATCCATGAGTCAATGGTTAGACTCAAACTGGAGAAACATGATACAAAGGAAAATGTCATATGCATTATGTGGAAAGGGTTTCTTCGTATTCTTATTTGAAAAATAAATATTGAGACCTAATATTTTGAAGTGCTCTGTACTTCATGGGTTCTAGGGGAATGTATTTGAACAAATGGACTCCATATTTCATCCCTGAGAATGACATTCCATCAGCAGTTCCGGTCTGGGTAAGGCTCCCTTTCCTTCCCTTACACTGTTGGAAAGATGAGACTCTGAAAAATATAGGAAACTCTCTAGGGAAATATATTGATCGTGTCGAACCACAAGATGGTCTCCAAGCATGTGCAAGAATTTGTGTAGAAGTATATCTAGAAAAGGGTTTACTAGAAGCCATTCAGTTAACCCTGGATAACTGGTTCTATATTCAGAAGGTAGACTATGAGAAACTTCCCTTCAAATGCAAATCTTGTCATGAATACATGCACTTTGAAAAAACTTGTCCTCAAAATAAGAAGGATAGTCCAAAAGAGTAGATTCAAGATCAATGGAAACAACCAAAAATAAGGAAAGCAA
>ML795655.1:18574-36182 GCA_009831015.1 Picea engelmannii
CAGCTGATGTGGTGGATCCCATCTGCAAATCTGTGACCATCTATGGTGGTGAGTGGGTTTTCCATCTGTGCAAAAGGGTATTGTTGGTCATGTAGTCTCTCGGCATTCCATATCTACAACCTGAGGGCCTCAAGATATAATCTCCTTGGTTATCCACAAAATGGGGATAACAATAAAGTCTAGCAAATGAAGAGCAAATAAGTAGCACCTTAAGTCCTTTACTCCTAGGGTTTGTCAAGCAAGCAATTTCATAATCTTTAACATGAATAAGAAAATATACCATGACCATTCAAAATGAAATGACAATTGCAGATTTACTTACTTCACCAAGAATAATCAAGCAATAAAACCCTCGATTGCCAAGTAACTTCACCAAAATAATGATCCAAGTTGCAAAATTTAGCCTCCAAAAACAAGTGTGCCTCACAATTTCAGCCAATAAACCTTAGAAAGGGCGCCAATTTCAGACCTCTCTCTCGCGTGGGAGAGTTATGATGAAAATGAATGTCATTTTTGTGTATTTAAATTTTATACCAAAATCTAGCCTAAAATTAAATTTATTTTAAAATACAGAGCCGACCTCAACAAATCTGCCCTTAATTCACAAATTAAATAAATTTACATAAAATAACCCTAAATAAGGTGATGTCAGCCCTTCTAGGGTGACGTTAGGTCTCCTCAAGGGGACGTTAGGCTGCAAGTACATGGTGTTAGGCCTCAATCTTTGTCCAAACGTGCTGCCATCACCTTCAAGGAACCTTGTTGTCCTGGACTTGAAGGATGACATCTCAGCCTCCAAAGGGTAGCATCCTAGTGCATGGAGGGCAGAATCCCCCCCCCCCCCCCAGGCCTGCCAGTGTGCCTCCAAAGGCAACAACCTCTTCTTGTATCATGCAAGTTGGTCATCATTATCATGCCACAAGCCCAGGGTCTCAACATCCATCCTTGGGCTTCAAGCTCTCATGAAGGTCCAAATTGGTCATCTCCTCATGAATACCTGTCCACCGGATAAGGTCCTACAAAGACAAATAGGTACGCCCTCCAGGGGTCCATGAGTCACGAGTATCAAGTAAATCACATCCAATAATCAAACCACTCAAACATGTGCATCAAACCCCCCTAAACCAAACAAATGCTCAAAGACGTTATACAACTTGCCAAATTTAGGTTTGGGAAGGGTCTCAAGATGTCATTATGGGTTAATCCCCCTTAAGTCTAGGGTGTTTCCCAGGTGGAGTCGAATCTGTGGGCGCCTTTGTGGAGAGTGAGTTGCACCTTGTCATGAATGCAATTGTTTCCTAGCCCATTCATTGCCATTATTTCTTTCTGATCTTTCTTTCTTTTGATCTTTTCTTTTGTGCTACGAGGGAATAGTTGAGGGCCACTGTCCTGGCTTGGTGACCAGAGGTGACAGTGTCATCCACAAAACATTTCACAAAAATGTGAAGGCCAGCTCGTGATGAGACCCCCTTTCTCTTGGCTATGCAACCAAGAGCCATTACCCTGGCTTGGTGACTAGATAGGTGGTAATGTCATACCGCTACATGTCCATGGTCATAATAGGTCGGCTCATGATGAGACCTCCTATCCATCAACTAAAACCTTGAGTGTTCATGTTATCTTGTGGGTCCCCTTTTCTTACTGAGAAGCTTTTCACTTCTTTCTCGGGGATCCCTGGGCAAAGCATCTTGAAGGTTTCAAAATGGCTTTTAACTCTTGCTAACTACTTTTACCCTCTTGGCCTTTAGTCCCTTCCCACGAGGTAAGGTACAACCCTTCCTAGTGTAGCCAATCCCAATGCCCAAAAGATGGGACATGGAAGGGATAGAGATGGAAAGTGGTAAGTCTGGAGGAAACGAACGATGACTCTTCAAAGATCCACCCAATAGCAACCCATCCTAAAGGGAAATCAACTTACTAGGGCATCATGTCACCTTCCCAAGTTTAAACAAGGAAAAGAGCATAATTTTCAAGAAAACGTCATGAAATGAAGAAGGATTCAATACAACATGTTCAAGTGCTTCCAATATCGAAGTGATACATACCATTATACCCGGACTCATTACCTCATGGAGCAAGACCCACTGCCACTTCAAGACCAGGCTAGTGTGATGGACGTTGTTGTTGGCGATATGTGGATTGTACTTGAAGAAAAGAGGGGCCCTCCGGGGCTATGCTTAGGTCGTCCGGCTCTCGACACTCCATGTCTGAAACCTGTGAGCCTCGAGACACGATCTCCTTACCTAGGCTAGGGGATAACAATACACAACCACTGTAGTAGCACACAGTTATTGTCCAGAGACACAATCACTGCCACTGGTACATAACCACTATAGTAGTACACAATTATTGTCCAGAGACACACAGTCTATGCTAGTGGTACACAACCACTGTAGTAGTACACAACTACTGTCCAGAGACACATAGTCTCCGCCAGTGGTACACAACCATCGTAGTAGCAAAAGGTCTATCACACATGGCACTCCCATGTGGACTTCTAGAGGCTACTCCCTCTAGAAACACTAGGGTCAACTCCCCATAATGTGTGACGTCAAGGTCAACTCCCTTGACGTGTCCTCATGTGTTCTCCACAAGGGACATGTCCTCATGTGCTCTCCACAAGGGAGGTTGGGATATAAGCCCAAACCCATTTATCCCTCTCGAATAGCCTCACAGATCAACTCAACTCAGTCACAGAGGAGTACGATCTGGAGAATGTCTCAGGAAGCTGCAAACATTAACAGTCCCTCTCAGCAAGGGAGGCATTCTCTACCACACCAAGTCTGTCACAGAAGTACTCGAACTTCATCCTAGTAAGAGGTTTGGTAAGAATATCAACAACATGCTCATTTGTAGGAAGGTATTGCACCAGTGCTTCCTTCCTCTGCACTATGTCTCGGATGTAATGGTACTTGATCTCAATGTGTTTTGATTTTTCATGAAACACTGGATTCTTTGAGAGCTTCACACAGCTTTGGTTATCASAATGAATAATGATGGAATCCAACACATGTCTAAATAAATCTGCAAGGAGCTTGCGAAGCCACACTGTTTGCTTCGCARACTGCCACACTCAATACGATGTGCTCTGCTTCTGCGGTGCTCAAAACCACAAAAGTTTGTTTCCTCCTACACTAGAAAACCATGGAAGATCCCAAAGTGAAGCAACACCCGGAGGTGTTCTTCTTGTCCACAACGCTCCCTGCMCAATCAGAGTCCGCATATCCCTGCAATATCATGTCAATACTGGAAGTATATCTCAGAGCATGTCCAACTGTGTCTCCCAAGTATCTCAACACATGCTTCACAACAATCCAGTGTGTCTGTCTCGGCTGACTCATTAACTGACTAAGTGCACTCGTTGCATAGAAAATATCTGGTCTGGTGTTAACCAGATACATCAATGATCCAATCAGTTGTCTATCCAGGGTCGGATCAATCTCGTCGGAATCGGAAGAAGACACACTTAGTTTCTTCAGATTCGTCACCATTGGTGTAGCCATGGGCTTACAGTTCAGCATCCCAAACTTCTTCAATATATCAACTGTGTACTTCCCCTGACTCAAGAAGATCTAATCAGTTCTCTGCCACACCTCTAGTCCCAAAAAGTAGTGCATTATACCAAGGTCCTTCATCTCAAACTCAAAGGCTAACGCATACTTGCATTCAACAATAAGGCTCTCTATACTGGTGAGGAATAAATCATCAATGTAGAGGACCAAAATCAGGGACTCACCATTAACAATCTTGTAGTACAGGTTGAAATCAGCAACACTTTATGTTGAAGCCCAAACTCATCACGTGTCCATCAATCCTCGCATACCAAGCTCGAGGTGCCTTCTTGAGTCCATACAGGGCCTTCTTCAACCTGCACACATAAGACTCCTTCTCATGTATCATGAAACCATCTGGTCGCTCGATGTATACTTCTTCCTCAATCTCTCCATTGAGAAAGGATATCTTCACATCCATCTGATGTAGTCTCCAACCCATGGATGCTGCAAGGGCAATAATCGTCCGGATAGAAGTGTATCGAGCAACAGGAGCAAATGTCTCCTCATAATCTATTCCCTCCACCTGAGAGAATCCTCTAGCAACAAATCTTGTTTTGTGCTTCTCGATGCTCCTGTCAGTTGTGTGTTTGATCTTATAGATCCACTTGGAAATCACTACAGACTTCCCCTCAAGTCTCGAAACAATATCCCACACATCATTCTTCATGATGGACTGATATTCCTCCATCATGGCATCTCTCCATACTGGCTGACTAGATGCCTCCTCATAACAGGAAGGCTCTGAATCAATGATGTGGCTCATAGCTACGGAATAGAACGAATATCTCTGAGGTCTCTTGCTCTTTCAGAAGGTACCACAAGGAGTTGCATGTCCTTCTTCCTCCTGCAGAGTCTGGCGAGCCCATGTAGGTCTCTTCTGACCTACTGCAATATCTCTAGGAACATCAACTGGAGCTACAGGATCAACGGGATCAATTGGATCAATAGGCTCAACTGTCTCCCTCTGAACTGTTGGAGGTTAAGGGGGAGAAGGCACCATCTCTTCATGTCTCTCACTATCAATCTCCATGTGAGATTCTCTAGATCTCTTGAAGGCTACCTCCTCCTCAAAGGTAACATCTTTGCTCACCTCAATCTGTCTCTGACCATGGATGTAGATCTGGTATGCCTTCGAAGACTCATTGTACCCCACAAATGTACCCTTTCTTCCTGAAGGGTCTAGCTTGGTCCTTTTCTCCTTGGGTACATGAATGTATATTGGACACCCAAATATCCTGAAGTGTCCAACCTCAAGCTTCACTCATGAACTGTGTCCATACTAGACATCTCATGGCTCCCTCGTGGAACACATGTCTAAGACATATTGAGGTTCCCTCATGGAACCAATGTCTAAGAAATATCGAGGTTCCCTCATGGAACCAATGTCTCACAAGACATATCAAGGTTTCCTCGTGAAACCAATGTCTCGGTTCCTTCATCTGACCATCTAAGGCACGTCGGGATGAAGTCCACATTCTCTCCTACTAGTCCACACACGACCCTCCCATTCAATATCGAAAGAAGTTAGAATCTCAAATGGTGGATCTTCACTATCGAGCAATCCTTTATGGCTAGTCCAAAGAGATCTCTATCAAAACATGTGCCCATCTCCATTGGCTTTGATAGACGGATAATGATATCCAGCAAAATTGACATTACTTCCCATCAAAAATGTATACATAAAGTCGAATCTATGCACAGGGATACAACTTTCAAAGAGCGACTGGAGAGTTTGCGCGGTCGAACAATTCGAGGGACTGAAATTTGTTATGAGAATGATACTCATATTCTCCTACAGAATCACATATAAAAGGAAAACGTGCAACAACACGTTCTCCGTTCTGCAGGCCTTCAACGTAGACTAGATGCTCAGCTCCAAGGNTGGAGAGTTTGCGCAGTCGAACAATTCGAGGGACTGAAATTTGTTATGAGAATGATACTCATATTCTCCTACAGAATCACATATAAAAGGAAAACGTGCAACAACACGTTCTCCGTTCTGCAGGCCTTCAACGTAGACTAGATGCTCAGCTCCAAGGGCTTTCGAATCCTTGCAGGCTCGTTCTTGGTCTTCTTCATCCTTGTTTTGGATCCACCAACCTCATCCCCCAACTTGGACACGAGATCCCTAAGTTGAGAATACACGGCCCTAGATGCATTCTCATTCTGCTTAACAATAGCATCGAAGGATCTTGGTGTCTTTCCTTTCTTCATTGACGGATCCAGTGCCAACGAGCCCACAACTACAAAACGCCAGGGTTTCGAACTCGCCAGGAGCCTTGAATACTCGGCTTCGAAACCCACTATACCCTACTTTGATTTTCAGCGAGCGGAATAACTTCCAGCAAGTGTGGGGCATCACCGGCTTTCCCATCACGCTCTAGGTCTCATGGAGTTCCATTGATACGACACTTGATGGATAATCCGATGAACCAGATTTAGATCACTCCTATTAATGGTGGTCCCTAGCAGCTCCACCGCCATCAATGCAACAACTCCGACCTCTATAAGCCGCGAGAGGAAACACTTCTCTCCACACGGGTTCTTCCTCAAGATTTTTTCCTCTGCTTCATAGTGACCAATCTACACAAGTAAACACATTACTCTCTCTACTCCTACGCCTAAGTACACATAGGCTAGAATTCTTAGACTCTCATCTTCCTAGGCTCTCCCATGATGGAAACACACCTAGACAACCTGCTCTGATACCATGTGGATTTTTCTATATGAGATAATATGAGATGATTTATGATCAATGTATTATTACAATGATGAGTGTTCCATATATAGAGAACATATGGTGACCATCCATGAAAGGATGCGTCCCTTGGATAATAAATAACTACTTATTTATTATATATAGTTATACCTTGTATTATAAATATCGTGTCATATATTATATGATATTATATATATATGGAAGAATGTCTTCCCGATGTTGTCCAAACATCAACAGTATGTGCGCGCCCTATTGCACCTACGACCCGTGTATGTACACGCCCTCCTGCACCTACGGCCCTTGTATGTACGCACCCTTATGTACCTGTGGACCGCGTATAACTTTGCTCCGGCTCTGTACGGCCCAACCTGTAGCTGTACCTGTTGCTTCTCTGCTGCCCAGATCTATCTGTTGTTGCTTCTTTCTCCTTTGGGCTCATCAGATCTCTAAGTGAAAGTCCTTCTTCACCCTTGCTAAGATCTCTTTGAATTAGTCCTTCATGATTCAATCTTTGAACAAAAATCCTTTGCTTTCTCTATGAGTCACTGACTCCAATAGATGTCCAAGGAATGTGTCTTCTCCTCTCACCTTGGTTGCCTTCTATAATATTGAGCTATACCCTAACCATAATCTCCAAAGTGATCAACGATTGAGATTATATCTCACCTCACTTGAGATCAATGGCTAAGATTCATTTAATTCACTAATGCCAAAAACTTAGGTATTTCATTAAATTAAACTCAATTAATTACTAAGTTCCCTGGATACGGAAACGGATCCCAATATAGATACAGATCCGTTAAATTTTCAAAAAATCAAGATCCGGATATGGCAAGGATATGTCAAGTACAAAAATATATAATAATATTTTTAAAATTTTAAAAAACATATTAAAAAATTCATAATCAAAACCATTTATGAATCACAACATTAACAATGAAATCATTAGATAATTTATAAATTCGAACACTGAAATGATAATTATGCATCTTGCCTCATACTAGGTAAGCCTTTGAAACTATTTTAATAAAGGCAATATAATATCATATATTAATTATTATATTATATATCATATCATATATCATATCATATATTATATTATATATCATATCATATATTATATTATATATCATATTAATTATTATATATTATATATCATATCATATATAATATATATCATATGAATATATCATATTTAAATAAATAATATCATATATATGTAGCATATTAACATATAATATATCATATATTTAAATTTTAAACCTTTATATTTGCTAATATACAAGGAATGTCATATGCACCGAACGACTAAAACCTAAAAACCGACGAATATTTTAAACCTGTAATATTAATTCTGAATGCCTGTAAAAATTTAAATAAATATCACACTCAAATTAAATAAATACCGCGAATGGAGAGTAACGGAGGCAGGCTTGTTGGTGGACCCGCTCGTGTGCTTCTGACTTGCCTACCGACTCCTAACTGACTGTTGACACCATTCTGTATGCTAAAACCCGAAAAAAACAATTATGCGTGCTAAAAACCTAAAAAAGCACCAAAAAACATAAACCGACATTAGTTAACTTTGGGATCCACATATGTGGGGTAATCTCTGTTGGTATTCATTTCCTGGTTTATGGGATCCGTAAGAAAATCCAAGGATCCATTTTCGACAAAGAGGATTCGTGGTGCTGGCGGATCCCACGCTAATCTAGGCAGTTCCAAATCCAGATCTGAAACACGGATCTGGGGATCCAGCGTCCAGACCCTGCGGATCCGATAACTTAGATTAATTATAAAAAAACATTCACTTTAATAATTCCTTTAATTAAAGTGAATTTCCAAAGTTCTAAGAGATATCAATGATGACTTTCACATGTTAGACACAAACCAATGTGGAAGTACCTGTCTAATGCTACAAACATCAACATTTTAGGCATATAATTGTGCATTTTTAGATCACTTTAATTTAGTTGTTTGTTAAATTACAATGAAATTAGATTGCTGTAATTTCATTTTTAGTGCAGAAATAGAGAGAAACTTCAGTATTTGTTAGTCTTGAATTGCATTGGATTGTGTGCCTAACACTTAAATAAAGTTTTGTATCATTTTCCATGTGTTTTTTCAATTATTAGGTCATATTTTGCTTGCTGTTTTTTCATATTTATTAGCAAAATTATTCAAAACAGAAAGCTTTTATTTTAAGTGTTACTGATCATTTTTTTATTATAAGTTGACTCTAGAGCCACCTAGGGATTCCCCCCTGTGGTTAGCAAGCACTAACCCAAAGTGCAAGGAAGTAGTATGTTATGACAATGTATTGTTTCTAGTTACTTAGGAACCTTTCAGTTTCAAGTGATAACATTTCGGCATCGTTGCCAAGGAGTGAACCAAGCTTCTTCGTATTTGTAGCATCACGCTACTACAACATTGCTAAGTCTTTATTATTGCAGATTTTGTACTCACCTAGTGACTCCATTGGACTCAAGATCCAGTTTGTTTGACAGTTATTATTGCATATGGACCATGCATACTAAGGGATTGTTTTAATTGGATTGATGGCACTATCGATAAAAGGAAAGATGGGCTAACGATCATTAGAGTTTTCCTCCATTAAACTTTGATGCCATATATGGGTATCATAATCCACTTCTCGATGATGAAAGAAGGTGGCAGAATTACTTTCCAGTTTATGAAGGTTTGCAAGGTGATTCGGTTCACTGACATCTCACAGATTTTGATAGGTTTGTTGGCCATTTTGATGTGAGACATGAAGATGTGTTGATGAAGTTGTTCACGATGTCCTTGGCTGAAGATG
Source organism: Picea engelmannii (assembly GCA_009831015.1). Classification (NCBI taxonomy): domain Eukaryota; kingdom Viridiplantae; phylum Streptophyta; class Pinopsida; order Pinales; family Pinaceae; genus Picea; species Picea engelmannii. The sequence continues at coordinate 27,666 of ML795655.1, forward strand.
CCATGGGGTGGTTCATTTATGAGTCATCTCCAATTTTATTACATCTTGGTTAGAGCTACAAGTAGAGTTCATACACAGGTTCAGGGACCCTAAAGAAGATGATGATGTTGATTCTGTTGATTATTCGTCATGGAATAATGATTTGGATGGTGTTTCTACAAATATAGGGAATTCTCATTGCATAGAAGAGGAACCATGTGATGAAGTTTCCAAAGTTGAGGAGAATGGTTCAAAGAAAGAGCATGATGATAGAGCAGCCTTATCTTTTGATCCTACAGAAGAAATGGTAAGTGATGATGTTTTCAGTATGCCTTCTTACACTCCTTTGTTCATTAAGCATTATGAGGAATCAAAAGACATAGTTGACAATGTTATGGAAAACCTCGATCCAGAGGAAGGTATGCTTCTTTCTTCAAATAGTATATGTGATTCGAATCTAGAAGATTTTAATGGAAACGTTGAGCTTAGTGAAGATGTTTTTATTTATGATTCCATTGAAAGAGTAGTACAAGAGCAAAAATAGGAGATGCAACTAGTTAAATTGGAGAACTTGTATGGGTGAGAGGATTCATTGTTTGTTTCTATGATGTTGCTGACTCAAGTAGAACCATATGCAGAGATCTATGAAAACATATACGATGGTCGTAATCTTAGTCACCGGGTTCGGCGATTTTCAAACATCAAAATCGAAATTCGTCGATTTTTATCCGTTCCCGAATTTATTCGATGAAATTCGCCGAACTTCAAGTTGAATTTAATGCCGAACTCAAATCCGTACTTAAAGCCAAACAAATTCGCCCAAATTCGTTAAAATTCGCTTGGGGTTCGATGAGGTTCGCACGGGTATGTTTAAAAAATATTCAAAAATGCACAACCCGCAAACGAAAAACCTAAGTGTTTCCACCCAGCTTCATTTCCATTTTGTTCAGCATGCAATCGGTGCTCCATTCGACTTGCAAATCTTTGCCCGCAACCAAAAAATTTGCCAAGTCCATTGTCAATTACTAAGTAACAGATTCTCCCCTGGCAAAGCCAGAGCTTAAGATAGCAGATTATCTAGATCGGATTAAACCCCAGTGCCAGTGCTCTCCATTCAAGTTAAAGTCGAAGAATCCGTTAATTCAGTAGATCCAGTCACAACAAAAATATAGTAAGTTTATGCCGCAGAGGCACACGGAGTAGAGCCTATTGAATTTCTAGAACCAGTAGTTTTAGCACCGGTTAAAGCTAAGAAGCAGCGGTTTAAGAAGCCACTGCATTTGATACAATTAAACGATTGAGCGAAAGAACTCATGAAAATACATAGGGAGTTCGGCCAGTGGAATATCTCTTCATTTATAATTATTTTATTTCTCTCATTTATAATGGTTATTTTTCTTTTTTATCTCTTCATTCTAACTTAGAAATTGTTCTTTTATATTTTCAAATTACATATATCTATCTTTAATAATAAAAGTGTTTATTTAAAATATTGAAAACGTTTCAAAATTCTCAACATAATTTGGTATAAAGAAATTATAATAAAATATTTTTTATTAAATATATAATTTTCATATATACAAAAAATAGTTTGTTTCCAAATTGTATTTTTTTATGTTTTAAAGTAATTAATTAATTATGTTTCCAAATATACATGCGGAAGGGAGTGTATATAGCAATGGAATCTGAAATCTTTGTTGACTGTTATTATTTTATTAGTTTTAAATAGTTTTATATTAGCAACAATTTAGTTTTTTTATATCTTTTTTAATATTTTTGTTGTATTATTTTTAAGATATCGATTAGGTATTTTTACTATGAAACCAAAAAGAATTTATATATAAGTTTTTTAACAAAATCTAAGTCACATGGTTCGGGTTCGAGTTCCGGTTCGACAACGATTAGGTTTGGTTCGGGTTCAAATTTTCCAATAAGGTTCGAATGAGGTTCGGCTTTAGGTTCGGCTATATATATTGAACCCTAATTAAACCTCATCCCAAACCTCAATAAAATTATCCTTCAAATTCATCCTAAGGTTTGAATTCGGGCACCGGTTCAAGTTCGTTTACATTCAAGCTTTAGGTTCAGCAAACCCTGTGACTTAGAACAAAATAAACTAAAAATACAATATAAAATATAAAATTGAGAATACAAAAATTATATGCATCTAATGTTATGTTCATGTCTTTAATCATTAATGTTATGTTTCAAACTTTCATTAATATGTTTTTAGATTTTAAACAAGATGATGTAAAATATATGTTTAATGATTAATCATGTTCATATGCTATTTTCATTTCTATCATATATATTATAATGAGTATTGAATTTTATTATATATATTTTTTATTTTTCAAATTTTATAGTCTGTCGAACTTAATGCTGAATTTTATTCGCAAAATTTTGATTGTCGATTTTTTGTCGAACTTCAAGCTCGTCGAATTCGAACACGAACACGAACCAGGTGACTAAGGTCGTAATAAGGATTATGAGAAATGTTCGTAATAAGGATTATGAGAAATGTTACACGCCTCATGATTTTGATCATCGGCAGCATCTTGGGTATCCTATTTATGACACTGAGCATGAGGAGGAGGAACAAAGTTACCATCTTGATTTGTTGACTCTTCCTGCTATAGATTCCAGATTTAGAGAAGAGGTGCAATGGACTGGTGATGAGGATGGTGATCAGCATGAGACTTCTTTTCCCATTTATATAGATGAATTGTTTCGAGATGAACACCCTATTGAGATATTATTACAACTAGAAGAACATCTTTTAGTTCAAACAAAAGGATTTTCCTCACAGTATGGTAATGATCTCGCAGCCCACTTTTGTTTTTAAGTATGATTCTCAATTTGATCATTGCTTGGATATTAGATTATATCATGATCCAGTTGAACTGAGGATGCTAGAGGTATTTCAGGAAGCAGTGCAAAAAAGTTTTAGCTTTTCTACTCTCTTCTTATTCACTAGTGTTGAGCAATCATGTTCTGGATTTCAGCTAGCAGAGGAACTTGGTTGTTTGACAATCAAGTATGTGAAGACTTATTTCCATCTCAGTAGACTTTATGGTTGGCTTCACTAGAGATACGACTATGTTGATCTTGGACATAGGATCAATCACTTATCTGCATGGTCGTACTAGTTGAACAAACATGTTGACCATCGCAGATCTAATGTATTTCCATGGTATGTGATGTAAAAAAAAAAGAGAAGAGAGAGAGAGAGAGACAAAGATTTGAGTTTTTGAGTAGGTTAGTAAGTTCAATTGTTCCCTTTTTGAGCCATTAGCTAGGGCAAGTCATGTTTTGTGCTTTTCCTTTTCTTTAGGTCAAAGTTCAATTTTTCCTACGAACTTTTAGGTTTCTTTTCCAATATTTTCTGTGGTGTTCGTCAAGTTGAGTTTGAGAGTTGTTTGTAGGTCATTAGGGTTCAATTTTGGGGAGGTGGTTTTTCAATTTATCAAGTCATGTCTTTGCTTTAAGGGTCAAAAAACAAAGTCATTGTAACAATGTCTTGAGTCCTATTCTGATATTTTCATTGAGTTATTTAGCATTAGAGTCCTAGGTTTGTGTTGTTAAAGTCTTATCTGTGATCCCTATGTCTTGTCAGTCATGTTTTCTATTATGAGTTAGAAGAGTCAAGTCAAGTCTGAGAGTTTGTACTTTGGAGTTCTACCCTATCAATTACCTTATCTATGTTCTACCATATATGTGCTTTGTGCTATTTGGAGAGATTGTTCATTACTTTCCTTCATACAGATCTTCCCCCATCAACTACAACACATCTTGCGGTGGATTTAGAGGTTGAGTACCTTGGTGACCATAAGCTTTATTGGTGGTCTACCTCACACTGAGCAAAGCTTTTCGTTATTTGTCTCTAACTAGGTGATTCCTTTGATTGAACTCATAACTTGGGACCCACTGGCATTATTGGTGGGTTACTTCGTGTCTAAAAGGGATTGACCTTAGTACTTCCTGATTAGATGGTTTCTCCCATGGTCGACAATGACTCACTTTCCATTTGAGAATTTGTACACGAGGCGGTTTATTGCATGTTGTAGTTACAGTTGGGCATGTGCTAGCTTCCATTAAGCATATCCTTGAAGCTTGTACATGCGAGACCTTATTTTACATGGATTTCGCATGGTCATTGCTTACAAGTCTTCTTCCAGAGTTCTGAGATTCTTAACATCCCACAAGGGGATATTGTCCCCTAGATGGAGCCAATGTTAACGCCAAATTTACCCTTACAAATCTTAGTGTTAATCTCTAGTACATATTCATGGACAACACTTGAGATGGGCTCAATGTTACAAATTTCACCATTTAGCATCGATGGTTCATGTGTATATTACGGCATGGATTGGCTAGTTTGTTCATTGATAGAGCATCGACGGTTTGTGGAGTGCTTTCAGAATTGGAAAATGGTCACATGTCTTTGTTACTAGGGGATAGATGGTTCTACAAATCTTGGACAACTTATCCATATACAGGTACAATCAAAGGATATCTCACTGTTAATTTTCTTAACCTAGCACTAGCAAATAATTATGAATAAAACCGCTTTATTGAATAGATGCACAACTAGGTTACTTACCAAATGAATCAGCAAAAGCATAAAAATGAAAACCAAAACACATTGCACAAATATTTTTGGGTAAACTACCCTTGGAAAAACCCCAAAGGGAAAACTAGTTCTGTGAGATTTATTATTATCATTCTAGGCTCTCGTCTTGGGAAAATGGCCCACCTGAGCAATACAAAACGACAGATAGCCAAGCCTTATAAACCTCAAGATTGGTCCTTCAATCTTGTTGGTTGGCTGCTATCTCCCTTGCTACCCCTTTGCTCCTATCCTCAGCCCCTGCCCGTCACACTTGGATGAACGTCCTTCTCCACCCAATCAATGAGATCTCACTCTCTCACTCTATGTGTATCTGTTGTATGTCATCCTCTCACATAGGCTACCTTTTATAACCTTTTACCCTAAGTCCAAAACCCTGGATCTCTTAAAGTGATCAACGACTGAGATCTAATCTCACGTTCACTTTAGATCTAACAGTTGGGACTTAATTTAATTACTAGTGCCAAATACTTAAGCAGTTAATTAAATTAAACTCAATTTATTACAAAAGTTCATTCACTTTATTAATCACTTAATAAAGTGAATTTCCTAATGTTCTGAGAGGCATTCAAAACAACTCCCATGTGTTGACACAAACCGACGTGGAAGTACCTATCTGATGCTACTAAAAACATCAACACTCACAAGAACAGATGGACAGATGATTTAGTAGAGTAGGTGCCCCATACTTGTAGGTCCAATGCAATATTCAAAGTAAGTATGGTAGGTCAAAGATCCCAAAAGGGTATGGTCAGGTTGGGTTTTGCAAATTTATAGTTTTCAGAATCTGATCATAGTTTTAGATATCCTTTAGGGAGATGTGCATGGATCTCAAATTTGGGGCAAATCTATGAAGTTATTTTTAGCAGTTTTTGAGACTGGTATAATTGACAGGATAACTACGTATTGGTCTTTAAAAATATATTTTTTCATTAAAATTTAAATATTTTATGTATTTTTTAGTAAACCGAGTCATTAAAATCAGATTGGTCTAAGTCATGGCCAAGTCCGAGTTCGAGTTCGAGCTAACCCTCAATCGAGTCCAAGTTCAAGTTAACCCTCAATCGGTTTTGAGTCTAAGTCTGAGTTCGAGTTAACCCTCAACTGGTTCCGAGTCCGAGTTTGAGTTAACCCTCAACCAACTTCAAGTCTGAGTCCGAGTTCAAGTTAAAACATTGGTATAAATAGTGATCTAGGTTAAGTTATTAATAAATAAATAAGTTATGAGTTAGGTGATTGGGAGTTATGTAACTCGATCATTGTGCACCTCCCAGCTTTGATTATGACTTGAGAAATTACACCATGTGATAATCATCCAAGTATACGTTTCTCTCTCTCATATTATGGTTTACATTATTGTCTATGCCGTTGTGTGGTTCTCTAACAGACATTGCATTTTAACGAGCCAAACTCACACAAGGAGTCAACTTGTGTAGATGTGGAGCCAACTTCTGGTCTGAATTAAGAAAGGGTCAACATTCACTAGATAGGTATTAGGAACCAAACCAACATTTAGACTCAGAAGCCAACATGGAAATTGGTGTACAAGAAGAGAGAGGGATTAAGCCCTTCCTTTTCAAAGGAGAAAAAAGATGAGAAATATGTAAAGAAGAAAAAAAAATGTTACTTGCAAAGAAGGTGATGCAAGCCTGAATGGAGAGAAAAGATTTGAAAATCACCAAGTGAAAGAGAAGCTATGTACGAAGGCAAACTTTGGAAAAAATAGGATGAGAACCAAAGCTTTGGCTTTGATACTAATTTATATGAGCATGTCACAAAAGAAGGATAAGAGAGAGAGAGAGAGGAGAGAGCAAGTTTTCTTAACTATACATATAGTATTCTCTCTATTGGCACTACAAAATAGTAGATATTTATAGTACATAGTAGTGCTATAAATGGACGCTAAGGAAAAAGATCATCCCAAGGATAAAGATCATCTTGAAGATAAAGTTTTGGAAATAAAGACCATATTCAAGTCCTAAAATAGACTCAGTTTCCCTATATAATATTCATAACCAGCATGCTAAAAAATACATGAGAGCTAAAAATACAATGGCCATGGCCCAAGTGCACAAATTACGAAATAATTTTGCAATAAACTTAGACTAAACCCCCTAAAAGTAACTATCTCATCACCAATTGTCTTGGAGATGTTTCGACATCTACAAGATATTAGAAGCTGACATTGACGATGGAAAACATTATTTTGAGCCAAATTTTTGGAGTTGTTATTTAGTACAATAGCCCACATAGCAAAGAGGATTGACAAAAGATGGCATTGCATTGTAGAGAGCCAAACTAATGCAAGGAGCAGACTTGTATGGAAGTAGCACTGACTTGTAGGTCGAATTAAGAGTCAAAGTCCACTAAATAGGAACTAAGCTAACATCTAGAGTTAGAATCCAACTTGGCAATCAATGTGCAACTAGAAAAAGGGGCCATGTGCTTCTTTTTTAAATGAGAAAATTTGAGAAATATGCAAAGAAGATCAAAACACTTCTTACTTGCAAAGGAGTTTAAGCATGCACAAATGCAAAGAAAAACTGAGAATCATCAAAGAGAAAGGGAACCTAGTTATGGAGGCAAGCTTTGAGAAAAACTAGGATGGGAGACAAGTTTTGGCTTTGATACCAATTTATACAAGCATGTAGCAACATAAAGGCAAGAGAGAGAAAGAGAATAGAGAGCAAGTATTCTTAACCATATATATACCCTACACTCTCGAGTCTCTATTGATATTACAGTAGACATTTATAGTACCTAAGTGGTGCTATAATTGGACACTACGGATAAAGATCATCTTGAAGAATAAATTGTTCTTGAAGATAAAATTAATCTTGTCAATGGTGGCTTGTTGGGTAAATGAAAGTAGGGTGTTGTGACCGCCCCCACAAAGGTTCAAGTCTCTCCAATGACATTCTAGCTTGTGCCTGTAATTCTTGTGCACATGTGCTTGTGATTGGGATTGGGGTCAGGTGCAAATCCTAGGCGACTTTGGCAGAATAGATACACCCCTCTCGTGGATCCTTAATCGAAGGAATTTGAATGGAATGTTGTAAGCTAGCTACATTGCTTGTAAACTCTCCCAAATTGGGGAAGGGAGAGCTTGCCACATCAGGCTCATTGGAAACTAGTCCAACAAAAATAAAATATTAATCTTGAAGATAAAGTTTTGAAATAAAGACAATTTTGAAATCTTAAAATAGGCATAGTTTCCCATTATAGCATTCCTCACATGACTATGCTAAAAATACAAGAGAGTGCAAAATACAATGGTTCAAATCAGTGTTACCAACATCGGCAGCGGCAAAATATCGCCGAGGGTCCGAAAACGAAAATATCGGCAATATCGGGGAAAATATCGGTAAATATCGAAAAATGTCGTAAGAACGAAAAAAATACAAAAATATTCATTTTTTTCAATTTTTTAAATATCCAAAGCATCAACAACATCAAATAAATGCATTTCCACATAAATATGAAAAGAGAACTCATATATAATATGTATAAGATGTCTAGTAAACTCGAATGCATCACAGATCAACACTGAATCATGTCCTAACTCTAAAGCCTCAAAATATCATAAAAAAATACAATAAATGTATCTCATCATCATGAGTTATCTACAATGAAATCAGATAAATAAACTAACAATTCCCTCGACCCCTTTTATGGCCGAAGGTGATGGCTCTAGAAATGGATTTTCCTTTAGAGGAAGAAGGTCCTGGGGCTGGCATTGGACTCTRATGAAATGTAGAAGAAGAGAAATCTAGACTCTGGTGTCCTCTATTGTTGCTACTGCCAAGTACAACTCGCTTTGTGGAGTTCGTGAAGATATATTCATGTGCATCCATATGAATCCAGACCATTATACACAAATATGCAAAGTTTCTCTTGTAAATAGCAAG
>ML795655.1:55762-79240 GCA_009831015.1 Picea engelmannii
TGTGTACCTGATCGGGTAAGTGCAGTACTTTTGGGCATTGTTAAAGGCCCGGCAGACTACTGGTGTCTGATGAGCTTGCTCAGTTTGCCCAGTGTTACAGCAGTATGCAAACTTGCACCTCAGGTACACATCCCAGACAGTGACCACATACTAGGGTTGTAAGATACATCCCAGGTACATCTGGGCCATCCCCTATTCAGAAAGGTACGCCGGGGATGCATGGATGATGGGAGTATGTCCCTGTCCCAGTTCCTTGTGCCTCAGGCACCTGGACATACCTTGTGGAGCGAATGTCCAGGCATCCCCTGCATGTGGATCCACCCCACAAAAAAATTAAAAATTAAAAAAAGAAAAAGGGCCTAAACCCCCCGGCCCTTTCATAGTGGGTTCACCTACCCTATTCCTCAGCATCTCAAGCATCATTAGGGACTCATAAAATTCCAAGGCATTCACAGGGAACTTTTGGCAGGAGCAGGGGTTTGAGGGGAAGGAACTCATCTCAAAGGCCTCCACAGAATAACATGCAAACTCCATCCCACATTGCTTGTTGGGAATGTGGGGGACCTCATTACCAGCATGACTGCCCAGAGTAATAACCTGGCACCATGCACAAAGAAGGAAATGCCCCAATGGGGAAGGCAGGCAGTAACCACCAAGTCTATGCAGTGGTTAATAAATAACCGATAGGCTGAACATCAATCCACTATGGTGGAGTCATCAAGTAAAATAAACAATGTTATAGTTAAAATCTTGTTTGATTCCAGTGCAACAAATAGTTTCATTTCTCCATATGCATTAGATAAACATGGGTTGGCAGCCTTTGAGCACAACAATTTTACGTTGGTCGAGATGGCTTATGAGGTAAGGAAAGCAGTAGGACCTAGTGTTGACAAGTGTTTAGTAGACCTAGGGGTGTGTACTACTAGGTTAAAGTGTACATCACTACCCTGGGGACTTGTGATTTAATTATTGGTATGGACTGGCTGGAAGCTCATCAAGCTTTCTTAGATTGTTTCAAGAAAAGAGTGCTTTGTTTAAACGATGAAGGAAGGACAATTGATATCCAATGGTTTTAAGAGGAAGGTGTCCCTACATTTCATCTCAACAATGAAAGTAAAACGTTGTCTGAGGCAAGGATGTCGATCACACGTGGTAGACATTGTAGGTGATGGAAAAGGGCCCGCCTTATATCAATACCCAATTTTATTAGAATTTAAAAATGTTTTTCCCAAGGAGTTGCCAAGGTTACCTTCGAAAAGAGAACTTGATTTCACTATTGAGCTAAAACCCAACACGGAGCCAATTTCCAAGACACCTTACAAGATGACGGCTCCAAAACTTTGTGAATAACAGATACAACTAAAGGAACTATTGGACTTAGGGATTATTAGGCCCAATGTTTCGCCATGGGGTGCACCAATAATATTTGTCAAGGAGAAGGACGGTTCCTTACGATTGCACATAGATTACAGGGATTTGAACAAAGCTACAATGAAGAATAGGTACATAATACCTTGAATAGATGATTTCTTTGATCAGATGAAAGGGGCAAAGGTTTTCTCAAAAATCAATCTACAATCAGGTTATCTCCAACAAAGGATTAAGGGAGGGTTACATTCCTAAGACCGCCTTTCGGACTTGGTTTATGAACTCATAGTGCCCAAACCAAGTCCGAAAGGCGGTCTTAGGAATGTAACCCTCCCTTAATCCTTAGCTGGAGAACTCATAGTGCCCAAACCAAGTCCGAAAGGCGGTCTTAGGAATGTAACCCTCCCTTAATCCTTAGCTGGAGATAACCTGATTGTAGATTAATTTTTGAGAAAACCTTTGACCCTTTCATCTGATCAAAGAGATCATCTATTCAAGGTATTAGGTACCTATTCTTCATTGTAGCTCTGTTCAAATCCCTGTGCCATTTGGTTTGACCAATGCACCAACTGTATTCATGAGCCTCATAAATAGTGTATTTCGAAGGTACTTAGACCACTTTGTGCAGGTCTTTCTAGATGATATTCTCATCTATTCCAAGAATGGAAAGGAACATGAGAAGCACTTGTGGTTAGTGTTGTCATGCTTAAGGGAACACCAATTGTATGGCAAGTTGTCTAAATGTTCTTTCTTTCAAAAGGAAATTCACTACCTTGGTCATATTGATTCAAGGAAAGGAATTTCAGTGGACCCTGACAAGGTGAAGGCCATAATGGATTAGCCAGTGCCAAAAAATGTTCATGAGGTGCAAAGCTTCATGGGGCTAGCCGAGTACTATCAAAGGTTTGTGGAAGGGTTCTCAAATATTGCAAAACCTATCACTACTTGCAGTGCAAGGGAATCAAATATGAGTGGACCGAGGAATGTGACGTTGCATTTGTCAAGCTTAAGAGATTATTAACCAGTGTGCCAATCCTATGAGTACTTGATATGGATAAAAACTTCACAGTTTGCACAAATGCCTTGAAGCATGCATTGGGTGTTGTGTTAATGCAAGATGGGGGAGTAATGGCGTATGCGTCTAAAAAGTTGAAACTTTGTGAGGAGCTTTATGCCACACATGATTTAGAGTTGGCAGTAGTGATGCTAGATGTAAATATTTGGAGGCATTATCTTATAAGGCAAAGATTTGGGCTCAAAACTGATCACAAAAGCTTGAAGCATCTCTTCATGCAAAGGGATCTAAATGCCACGCAAAGGCAATGGAGTGAATTTATGGGTGAGTATGATTTTGGAATTTCATACATCAAGGGAAAGGAGAATGTAGTGGTTGATACCCTAAGCAGAAGGTCGTGGATCTTCTCCTTGGTGTCCTTAAAGGTTGATTTGAGGGAGCGGGTGTTAGGACAACTTCTTGGAGATAGTTGGTATTTAAAGGTTACATCAGCACTTTAGAATGGGAAGCAATTAGCCTAAGTTCGAAGGATATGTCCTTGAGGCAGATCGATTGTTGCGATTTCAAGGGAGGATGTACATACCTGAGGAAGGCGATATCCTGAGCACTATACTTGAGGAAACCCATAGAGAACTTTACTATGGGCATCCTAGTGTGAAGAAGATGTATGCAAATACGAAGAGGCTTTTCTTCTGGGTAGGCATGAAACACAATGTAGTCCAATTTGTCGCAAAATGCCTTGAATTATCCATTCGATAGGACTCTTACAACCGCATGAAATTCCTATGTCCAAATGGGAAATCATTTCCATGGATTTCGTTGTGGGATTGCGTCTCGCATCACAAAGGCATAATGCCATTCTGGTTGTAGTTGATAAACTAACCAAAAGTGCTCATTTTATTCCAGACAAACAAACTTATGATGTCGTTGATGTGGCACAAGAGTTTATGAGTGAGATTATTCGTCTTCATGGATTTCCCAAGAAGATCATCTCGGATAGAGACTCTCGATTTACGTCAAGATTTTGGACAAGTTTGCAGTTAGCAATGGGGACTTTGTTAAACTTGAGCATAGCGTATTATCCTAAAACGGAAAGAGTAAATCAGGAGATGGAAGAAATGCTTATGGATAACCAAACCCATTGGGAAAAGTACTTACCTTTGGTGGAGTTTACTTACAATAACAATTACCATAACTCAATTGGGATGCCTTCTTATTAAGCTCTGAATGGAAGGTCATGCAGGACACTATTGAGTTGGGATAGGTTATAGGACCGAGCGATAGTAGAGAGATGGAGGAACAAGTGATTCATATTAGGCAACGGTTAAAGGAAGCATGAGATAGACATAAGAGTTACACCAATGCACATAGGACTGACCGAAGTTATAAAGTAGGAGATGAGGTTTTTATTCATATCAAGTTGTGTGGGTGAATTGTATGTTGCATGTTTAGGAGGGTACGGTTGTGTGGGTTTTTGGAGCTGTGCAGATGAGAGCTTTTGCTACTATGAAATTGCCAAACAAACACTCACTACATGGGAACTATACCTTATGCACCAATAAGCATAAGGTATGTACGTTATGTCTAACTACAAGCTAACATAAGGTATGTACTTTACATATAACTACTAGATAACATAAGTTATGCACCTTATATTTAGATTTCTAATGCATCCTTTAGGAATCAATGACAACGGTTAAAGAATTAAGGTCACTTTTGTCATAGGAATTGCCATGTTTTGTTGTTAACTCCTAATCAAATGTGTCCTCGTCCATTGTTAACAAGTGTTCCATTTTCAAGTTCCTTACCAGAAGCGCCACCCCCCCCCCTTGCTCCGGAGCTCTGAAGCCCACTCCGAGCTGGAGCGCCCAGGAAGCCACCTTTAGAGTGCGCTTCTAAAATTCGGGAGCACACTCCAGGCAGTTTTCAAGATTTCATGATTGATGGGATTGCAACATTTTCATTGGATTCTATCATATATGAGGGTATGTGATTGGCATTTAATAAAGAGCACCAAGCCCTTTATGTTCCCCAATGTTGGTGGTGTTGATTGTTAAACTGCTTTGTCATGGACTTAGCAAAAATGCACCCTTCACTCAAACCAAAATCATTGATTAGGCATGTTAAGCTTTTTCTACCATATTTTAAGGCTAGGATTAAGTAGTTTCATCAAGATTGGGTGGTGTCGACTAATGTCCCTAGAGGATCGAGGTAGAAGCATAGGCTAAACAAGAGGCAAAGGATGAACGATGATACTAATGATGTGGATCCCAATATAAGCGATGGTGGAACATTGCTTGTCATTTATGTTTGTCATTTAAATGTCCTTGCTTGTTTATTCATAATGCTTTCTTTCAAAGTTTTGATATAATCATTAATATAATATGGAGTATGGATGGCATTTATAACTTCATAATAATGTAGTATTCATCTACAAGTAGCACAAATATGCATGTTTTCATATATTCTACATCGAATTTGTCTTTCTGCATGTTTTTTTAATATAAACACAATATATATAACAGACGCTCCCGCTCTCGAGATTTTTGGAAAATGACACTCCCGACGCTCCCGCTCTCAAGATTTTTGGAAAATGACACTCCCGAGTCCCGAAGCTCCCGCTCTCGAGATTTTTGGAAAATGACACTCCCGACGCTCCTGCTTCCTAAAACCCTCCCGCTTCACTCCACGCTCTAGCAACGTAGGTGCAAGAGCTTGGGGGAGAATCTTGCCAAATGGACATGTTATCCCCTATCCTAGGGATAACTAAGGAGATTATGTCTCGAGGCCCACAGGTCCTAGACATGGAGTACCAAGAGCCATATTGACTAGAGCTTCGCCCTGGAGGGCCCATCTTTTCTTCAGCGCCTCATATCTATCAGTAGCAACAACATCCCTCCCATCGGTCTGGTTCTGAGGTAGCAGTGGGTCTTGCTCCATGAGGTAATGAGTCTGGGTATCATGGTATGTGCCACTTTGATTCTCAAAACATTTGAATATGTGCATTGAATTCTCTTTTGTTTCATGACGTTTGCTTGGAAATTATGCCTTTTAACTTGTCCATACCTGGGGGGGATGACAGAGTGCCCTAGTAAGTTGGTTCCCTTAGGGATAAGTTGCCACTGGGTGCGTCTATGAAAGTTCATCGTCCATTCCTTCCATACTTATCACTTTTCATCATTTTCCCTCTCATCTATCCCCTACATTGGTTTGAGCATTGGGTTTGCCAAGCTAATAAGGGTTGTACCTTACCTTGTGGGAAGAAGGGGCTAAAGGCCCACAGGGTAAAAGTAGCCTGCAAAAGTTAAAAGCCAAGATGAAACCTTGAGATGCTTCGCCTAGGGGTCCCCGAGAAAGCAATAAAAGGCTTCTCAACAAGAAAAAGGGGGGGACCCGTAAAATAAAATAAAACTCAAGACCTAGTTGGTGGATAGGAGGTCTCATCATGAGCCAACCTATTAGCTCCATGGCCATGTAGCGGTATGACACTACTATTCATCTGGTCACCAAGCCAGGGTAGTGTCTCTTGGTGGCATAGCCAAGAGAAAGGAGGTCTCATCACGAGCCAGCCTTCTCATCTCCGTGAAATGCTTGTGGGTAACGTTGTCACCACTGGTCACCATGCCAAGGCAATGTCCTCCAACTATTCTCTTGAAAGAAAAAGCAAATAAGACAAAGAGTAAAAAGGCATTGAATGGGTTAGGAAACAATTGCATCCATGACAAGGTGTAGCTCACCCTCTACAGAGGCACCCACAGGTAAGACCTACATTTCCCTGTTATCACTGCACCCCTTGCCCAAACATCCCCTACACCATCTCATGCATTATATGACCTAGATTGGTCTTCACCTGGAAACACCCCACACCTGAGGAGGATTAGCCCAATAGGACATCCTGAGCCCCTCTCCAAACCTGGCTTGTTAAATAGCATAACGTCTTTGAGCATTTGTCTGGGTAAAGGGGGGTTTGATGCACATGTTTGGGTAACTTGATTATTAGATGTGATTGACATTACTATGATCCCCGTGACTTATGAGCCCATGGAGGGCGTACTTGTTGTTGTTGCAGGACCATGCCCGATGGACAGGTACATATGGGGAGATGATTAGCTCAGACCTCCATGGGGCTAAAAGCCCACCAGATGGATGCTGAGACCCCAACCAGGGGCAAAGGGATACCAGAGGCTTGCACCAGAGAAAAGGGAGGACGTTCCACCAAAGGCACTTTGGCAGGCTTGGACCTAGGGGGTCTTTCCCTCCCACCATGACATTGGCCCTTGAAGGCCCCTGACGTCATCATTTTGAGCCTTGACGTCATCCAGTTGGGGTTTTGGCATGAGGACGTCTTGATTGGCACGTGTGGCAGTTTTTGAGGGGTTTTGAGCCCCAACGTTTCACTTTGGAGGCCCAGTGTTCCAAGAAGGAGCCAAATGTCACTCTAGGAGGGGCATGACGTCATCCCTAAAAGACAAAATTAGGGTTTTAATTGTCAATTTTATGTAAAACTGGATTTTTTATGTAAACTGACCATGTTGTCCTTTTTTGACCTAAAATGTAATTAAAGGTCACTTGTATTGTATAAATAAGGGAAAAATCTCTTATATTTGTTATCATCTTTCACTCACACAAGTGTGAGGTCTAAAATTCAGCCTCTTTTAAGGCTTATTGGCTGAACTAAGTGGTGCGCAACTCTTGGAGGGAGCTTATCTTGGTGTATTTTTGCATTTTCATGGTGGAAAGTCTTCAACTAGGGTTTGTGTGTAGATTATTCTTGGTGAAGTAAGTAGAAATTGGCAATCCTTCTTTATTTTGAATGGTTATGGTGTATTTACTTGTTCATTTATAAGATTGTGAAATTGCTAGTGTGAAACCCTAGGAGAAAAGCACATGTTATTGTCATTTTCTTAATAACTCTTCACCTACTTGATTTTGCTAGAAGACAACTCCCTTGAAGGATTATACTAGAGCCCTACCTTAGTAGCACTCTAGTACTATTGTTTCATTAAGCTTTCATACTTTTATTTCAAGCTTGACCTAAAGAAGAAGGAAAATCGCAAGGGCCTAGGGTTACCTACATCCTAGTAACTTTTCCTTCTAGGGTTTTGGATGATTGAGGCCTTAAGTTACTAACACTTCAACCATCCTCCCTCTTCCTTTAGCTCACCTATTATCATTTGTGTTTTCGTCTAAGAATTGTCGCTGCAATATTGACTCCATTTACCCTAAAAGGTACTAGTTCATACCTTGCAAGTGATTGATTGATTGAGACAACTCTTAAACCATCTACTCTAAGACCTATACTAACTATTTCTAACGTTAAATTAAACTAACCTACTAACTACTTTGCTGTTGTTGCAAAAGATTGCTACAGCCATCTATAACAGCAGCAAAATCATCTTAAAAGCAAGTTTTAAAGCTGATTTTACATTGCCTTCATTGCTTCTGACAAATACTAGCATTTTTCCAAGTTTATGTTATCATTTTTTGTCATTATTGAAGCTTTATTGAGGCATAATTGTGAAGCTATTGCTATACATGCATTGCTGTTATAAATACTTTTGTTGCTTCAGTTTTTATATCAGCTTGTGCTTTTTGTCAAAGTCTATGGTTTTGTGAAGCACTAACAGCATATGGTACTTGCAAATAGTATTTTTCTTGTTGTCTTGTTCTGGGCAGGTACACTTAAATATTACTTTGCTTCATCTTATTAAAACCTTTGGGACTTTTGATCAGAGTGACCTATGAGAGGGATGGGACTTTCTTGATACTTTTACCTTAGCCTTCTCAAACCCCCAGGTCACTAGGGATGTCTCCCCTGGGGTACCACTCCTAAAGAGAAAGAGGTGTCTTGTTTAGGTGATAGTGATAGGGCAACCTCCTGTTACGCCAATTCGTTGATCACTTGCCTTTGGCTTTTGGGCAAGTACAAATTGCACGATAATAGGACCTAAACAATTCGATGACTTCATATTAGCTACTATTGATAGAGAGACAAGTAGAACTGTTGGCAAACAAGGTTTCTACACTGTTGAGGAAACCAGGCCCAAATTTGAGGGCTTTTAGCATGCCTAAGATAAAGGGCCACTCAACTTTGTCATAGGCCTTCTCAAAATCAATCTTGGCAAACAAAGAAGTGGAGTGGACCCATTCCATGCCCTCCCACACAGCAATAACATTGTCTAGAATGTATTGTCCTCCAATGAAGCTAGTTTGTTCTAGTCGAATAACATTGGGTAGAATATACTTTATTCGCAATGATAGGGCTTTGGCAAGAATCTTATAGGAGATGTTAAGCAAGGTAATACGTCGTCAGTTCATGATGAACATGGAATCCCCAAACTTTGGGATAGACCTAATGAGCCCCCACTTGATACTCGCACACAGAGAACATTGGTGAAGAACCTCCTTATACACATAAAGAAGCTGAAGGCCAACAAATTCCTAGGAAACTTTGTAGAATCACACAAGTAACCATCCAACCCATGGGCTTTGTCATCCTCCATTACAAGAAGGTTCATAACTAGCTCATCCAAGGTCAAGGCTGAGTCATAAGCTAGTCATTGCTCCTCTAGAAGCTTGCAGGGCACAACATCAAGGCAATTTTGAGTAGCCTCATGTATTTCATGGGAGAGGCACTCAAATTGGAAACCATAGAAAATTCATGTTCAATCTCTACTAGGTTAGCCTGCTTGATGGCTAGGGTTTTGAAGGAGGCTTTGGTGGGCCTATCACCGGATTTGAGGCAATGCAACCAAGCATGCAATGAGTGTCTCACGTCCGACAGACATTTTCTACTTGCAAAGGATGGCAAAGCTTGGCAACCTGAGCTTGCTTGTCTTCATCATAAGGGGGCCATTGTAGGTTCTCCAAAAGCCAATCTAGCTCTACACGCCCCACATAATTGCAATTACGACATTTTTGGCAATTTGTCAACCATAGCCCCTCAAAATGGCCACAAGTCTAGAGATAGCATACTCCCACCATGTGATCCATCCTAGAGATAGCATACTCCCACCATGTGATCCATCCCACATGCTCGCATGGTTGGGGGATGAGGTTCCACACCGGGCAAATGCAGGCTAGACAATCAGGGCTATTAAGATGGAAGATATTAAGGATATAGCAGGTTTGGGCCAGGTTCTCCAAAATCCAATCTTGCTCTCTACACGCCACATAATTGCAATTACGACATTTTTGGCAATTTGTCAACCATATCCCCTCAAAATGGCCACAAGTCTAGAGATAGCATATTCCCACCATGTGATTCGGCCCACATAATCGCATGGTTGGTGGATGAGGTTCCACACTGTGCGAATGCACGCTAGACAACAAGGGCTATTAAGATGGGAGATATTGAGGATATAGCAGGTTTGGGCCATGCAACTCCTTTCAGCACCCCAAGTAATAGAGAACCAAATGGGTTGATGATCATAAAGAGTAGTTGTGCTCTCCACATGAATTGGGTGGTCCCCAAAAGAGTCGAAGGAGTTATGCTCGAAGAGCATAGCCCTATCAAGCCTCGATAGATTCACTCGGTGCCTTTATGAAAATTGATCTAAGTGAACCATTATTTAGAGGTGTCTTTTCACCAATTGTAGTTAGAGTCAAAAATCCTATGGCAAGACTTCAAGGCTAACCAAGCTCCTTTTTCACCCATTAACAAGCACACAGGAAGGGCCCCCTCTTTGTCTTCTTGAGGTTTTACCATAATAAAATCACCACAAATAAGCCAAGGGGTGTGAAGAAGGTCATTACCCATCCAACATCAAGACGCTACATAATCTCCTACATCATTGGAGATATATATGTTAGCTCGGCCAAGAAGTTGGTCATCTAGCTAGCAGAGCACCCACACAAGCCGATGGGTGGGATTTGTACGCCACCCTACTATACTTTTAGTCATCTAGGGAGAAACAAGGATTGCAAGGCCCCCTTCACCCTCAATGTGATCAAAATAAAGAACCTTAGCTCCCAGCCAAATCACTAACAAGGTGGTACAAAGCATGAACCCCACCATTTTGACTTCCTGTAAACAGAGGATCGTTGTCCCACCCAACAAGGTCAACAAGTAGTAGGCAGTGTGCTTATTGTCGGGATCATTGAGACCTCGAACATTCCACGATATCACATTCATAAGAAACAAATAGTGTCAGGCATCTCTGCCTCGTTATCCTCAAGGCATCGCAAAGTGCCAAAGGCCTTACACACCAAAATAATCTCGCGAAGAAGTCCCCCAAGTTGGTTTACTTTGGTTATTTAGAATGGCAATCCAAAACGTAGGTTCTATCACTCTCCTAAGTCTGAAGGAAGGCGGTGGCAAATGAGCGTGCTAGCTACATTCTCTCATCTATTCGCTCCCCAAAGTGACCTTAGAAGCTATTGAAGCCATCTTCTTACTGAGATCAGTCATAGATGAGGCCTTCACAACAAGCAGCTTAATGTTTGTGGCCTTTGCATGTTGGCCCATATTCCCTTTGCATGACTTCAATCCATGCACCTTCCCCTGTTTTGGGAGCCTAAGAGGCTTGGGTGGCGAGAATGGTCTGAGCGAGTGGGGTTGTTTTAAGGTTAGACCAGGTCATAAGTGGACAGTTTAAGATTCGATGGTTCGAGCTTGGGTAACAAAAACAACAATTTGGCAACTTGATATAGTGCATTAGTTGGTGATGGACAAGGCTACCAACCCACATGTAAAAGAATTCCTTGAGGTCTTTTAACATGTTGATTTGAACACATATACGAACACAGGCACAACATTAAGGCCTGGATCTCAAAAAAACCTGGGCTCTTCATAAATAACTTCCCCCACAGGGACGGTAATTCCCCAAATGGTTGCCAGAACTGCATGGATAGGCCAAGAAAGTCTAACCAGACCGAGCATGATAGTTGGGCCTCTTGGTCAGCCAAGTCATCAGGGGACCACTAGTTCATGACTACAAGGTATTCAAGGCCACACAAGGATTACCTGAACATGGGTAGGATTATTAAATTGGAACGGGAAGCCTTGGGACAAGTTTCACATGTGAAAGCATTGCCAACCAAAGGGTTTATAGACCTCACAGATCTAACTTATAATCATTTCCTTGAGAGGCACTTGACCCGTGAAGTACCCCAGTGTGGATCCCACCTAAAACAATTCACAGAAAACATCATATTTAGTATCAGAAATTTCAATATCAAGCTCAAAAATAGGGTCGTCATTATCTTGTTCTATACCTTCGGGGCAAACTTGTAGGGAACCTTGGGTGCCATGTCATCCAAAGGGTCAAACACACCACCATGCAAAATGAGAGGTAGGTCAAGAGAGGCCATCAAGCCTCGCCTTATGGCAAAAGGGTCGTTGGCTTGACAGCAGCGAAGTTGTCGCCAATGCATTGAGGACAATACGATTACTCTCACCTACCTAAGGATTGCAACCTCAAGGCATCACATCACCATGAAAGTTGCTCCGTCTCCAAAATATTTATGGCATCCAATTAGCTCTTATGCATGTTTTTCCTATTGATATTGATTGATTGATTGATTTTAATGATGTCCATGAGGCTGAACAGCCTAAGGGACCAAGAGAATAACAGCCCTATCAAAATAAATATTCATTCACAAATGCTTTACTCAAAAAGTGCTGTCGGCGAAATTTATTTATATAAAAGAGGCGTTGGCTAAACGTTCTACCTTTTGGGTTTTTTGCCAGAATCCGGCGATGTAAATATGGACAAAATCATTATTTTCTGTTGTTTAAATTGCATTTCTGAATGCATAAATGGATTCAGCATGCTGAGAAACCCCCGAGGCACTCGGAATATACAAACTTAGTCATTCAAATCTACAGATCCAACCATTCCTCACCGGATTTTGCGCAAAATCAAACAAAAAGTCACCAGAAAACAGCCAAAAAGTAGAACGTTTAGACTGCCTCTATTAAATAAGTCACTCGGTTTTTCCTTTCGTTGAAAGACTAAAAGCTGCTAGAAATATGTGTACCTACTTTTATAGGAGGAGCCATGATGGCTGTAAATACTAGTGTCATCATTTATTAAAACATAGCAAAAAAGAATATTTAAACAAAAAGAATACGAAAAGAACAAAAATAAAAAGGCCGAGGAACTAAAAGCTCCAAAAACTGCCAGTCTATCTTTGCATACCTTTAAAGGGATGGCCATAATTACTGTAAATCGTATTATTCGCCATTTATGAAAAACAACGAGGAGAAACTATTTTTTTTAAGAAACAATATGGGTTTTTCTTTTAAACGAAAATCCTAAGAGTTATGAACTGCAACTTACCTGTATGGAGGACAAATTGGGGTGTCGCTCCAAGGCTTTCGCAAGCTCTCCATTGTCCTTCATGAGGCTTTCTCGGCTCATTAACGCGCTTTTGGGAATTCTGAGAATCAATTCTCCATTCTGAAGATCCCGGGCAGCAGCCAACCCTCTCCTGTCAAATCCATCATCACAACTATTCATAAAAACCACGCATATTCATAGAAACTTCAGCTGTTGCTCCCATGTGAAAAGAGATGATATATGATTCCATAAAAGTGTATTTAGTTAAGTGGGATATTTTAAAATTTTAAGTAGAACGAATGAGATAACTTACCCACCAGCATCCTGAAAATCTGAGACAGAGAGAGAATACCCCAAGCAGGATTGCATTTTATCATGGGATACTCCGAGAGGGGCATCGGAGATCCCCAATGTAGCTGCCCATCCCAGAAACTCCTGCATGTCGGGAGGAGATGATGCCATTAATATTCTTATGAATTGTTTCTTGTAGTCCCTAACAACACTGGTGCACTTCCGTATGTTTTCTGGTCCTGAACCAGTGAGGACTGATTAAAAGTTAAAACCAAACCTCCTAAATACGATTTAATATACGGAAGCTCTTCCCAATTCCAATTTGCTTTGACTAGGTGTTAGCGCACTGCGTATCTACACGTGTCATTGGTATTGACAAAGGAGTATAGAGGTTTGGGACAGGGTTCTGCATTATCCACCCCCGGAAGTTGTGATGGGCTTGTGTGATAATTTCAAAAATCATGATGGTAGGGATGGAATTGTGAAATGTTGGTTAGTTTTAAGAAGTTTGTTTTAATCATTTTATTATTTTGGATAATTTGTATTTTTCAATTATATACAATCTTGTTTAATGGTTAAGAATATGTGTTTTTTCTTTGAAGGTTATAGGTTCAAATTTAGAGGGGTAGACTTTAGTAATTTTATTTAAAAATTAATTAAAATTTGTCATTTTGTCATCTTTGCATGAAATTTAGCAATAATTTGGATTGATTTGGTATCATAAATGAATGTGTTTTGGTTAATGTTTAGCTTGTACCTTTTCGAACTATCTTCTTACTACAAACAAGTGTTACACAAGGGCTCTTTTGTGTTCTTGATTTTCCCTTTCCTTCCTTTACTTGTATTATTGGGTTGAATTGGAAAATGGTATACACAACTAATTTGAAGAAATAAGTTAAATGGACCCCGTGGTGTAGGGCAGTCAGTGATGGAGTAAATTGTCAAGGCACTCAGTTATGTGAAGTCGCATGTTTGAAACCCCGACTTATCTTGTGTGTCGTGTATGGGGCATCGTGGGCACACCTGGAGGTTATAGTGGTAGCAGTCGAATAACATGACCCTGTGTCACGCAAGTAAGTACCCGACTAGTTGTTGATTCCTCCAGTCACAGAAAAGAGAAGAAATAAGTTATATGGACAAGGTTGTTGGATGTTGGAAAATTTTACAACTTGATAGTTCATGTATCCACTGTGTTTTGGAAAAAGGAAAGGTGTCATATATGCATACACTTGGTAGAGTAATCTTCCAAGTTAATTGTGTCCCTGTGCATGTTGGATAATTGTAAAAAATAATTAAAGCTTTGATTGTGCATTATGCGCAAAATATGTCGATAGGAAACCATTACCATATGCCTAGCTTGTTCGAAATTAAAGAGATGTTTTGATGCAATAAAAGAATAAAAAAATAGATTTCAATATGAGTAATTGCTCTAACACATACAATGAAATACTCTATGAACTAACATCATGATGATGACTAGTAGCTTTCCATTTTTTGTAATTGTGTTCTTTGTCACTATACAAGGCAATTCTAGCAATAGAAATTTTTTTTACATGCCATTAATGTGGGGATCTTCTAGCAATAAAAAAATTCTTTTACATGCCATTAATGTGGGGATTCATGGAGCATTGTTGTAAATTTGCTTGTATAAATAATCAACAATGATAGAAACAATGAACTTTTCTTCTGCTTCCAAACTTTAGATTGCTAACATTATTTTGGCTTATTTGTTTCTATATATTATCTTTGGGCATGTGAATCATTGGTATTGAAGTAGCTTAGTAGTAGAAAAGCATTGGTCACTGGTGGAATAATGTTATCAATGTAAAGTATTGCCCTTATCAATACACACTTTCTTCTATATTCATACATTAAACCCATGGAGTAGGCTTTGTTTACAATAGTTTTTCTTGTTTATGCATGCTTGTGCATATGCACTCTCAAACACAATGCTTGAACTTGAAACCAACATCAATAATGGAGTACCTTCCTACTAGGGTAATTTCAAGGTGGGAAAAGAGAAACGATACACACATTCTACTCTTTACATGGAGCAACTCCTAAAAATTGTTGTCAAACAACAAAGAGATGAGATGCACAAGCAATTCCATGAAAATTTGTAGAGATTGACCTCTTTGTTCTACACCTCTTCATCAAGCAAAGCACTCAGTGCTACATTTAGCAATGCCTTGCATTCAAAGCTTAGATGAACTTGGACATTTTGAAACTGAAGATAAAAATTGATGTTGGAGCATTGGATAATTGGGTTCAGTAACTTGAATCCTACTTCACGGTCCATCAAGTCATGGAAGAATAAAATATTGTCCTTACCACTTTGAAAATGTCTACTTCCCTTCATTGTTGGTGACAAAATAGTAGTTCACAAAAAGAAGAAGAACACAATCCCATATGTATTTGGAATAAGTTTGTTGATGTGGTCAAATAGGGGTACTATCCTCCCAAACTTCTAGATCCATTATACAAGAAATTGAAGTAGTTTAAACAATGGAAGGATCAATTATTCTAGAGCTACATAGATGAAATTCCACTAATTAATGACTAATCTTGGAGATCAAAGATGAGGAAAAACTCAAATTGTGGAACTATCATAGAGGTTTATCCCCTCATATTCATTAAGAGATGGAATTTATCATTATCAACGGTCTTGCATAAGCTTACCATTATGCTATAAAACTTGAGGAAAATTTTACGAAAAATGTAAGTTTGTGAATTCCCTCCCTTTTAATACCCTAAACAAGAAAGGACAATATATTACTAGAAATAATCAAAATCCTTCATAAGGGCTAAATAAATTGAATAATAGATTAAACCAACAACCAAATCATCGAAAGGGAAATAATAATAGTAGAAAGTATTTTTGAAGGGGAACTCCATAAGGAAAACACAACAACAAACCTCCCACGAGGAAATGGCATGACTATCACAATTCTTCCCAACTTGATGAATCCAAATACAACTTAAGGAAGACCTTCAATGCATAATTATCTTGATTGAATGAGGAAACTCTATTGAATGATCCATTAACAAATGAAAAGCCAATATGCCCTCATGGAAATATTGAATTCAATTTCGCATGGAGCCTTGGTCAAGCCTCTAATGACCAAGTAGAGGCTTACGCCCTACTCCAAGGAGCTCAATTAGTCAAGGTGAACCATATCCAGAAGCTTATCATACTTGGAGATTCCAGGAACACAATTAGATACTTTGTTCAAGGTTCCTCATCAAGGGATGTTGATCTTGGTTCTATCATCAGGGGATAATGTTGCATCCTCAAGTCCATTATCGGGTCTCCTTCTACCACATCCTTTGAGAAAATAATGGATTAGCTAACAACTAAGCAAATCTTGCCACTACTTTGACAAAAGGGATTTATGTATCAACATGAGGTCTTCCCACACTCTAATTCCTTGATAAATAATTGTCACATCAGATCATGCAAGTGACAAATGGGTGGAAGTCTCCAGCTTAGGTCAGGGTGTCAGCGTGACAGTTAGCATGATGACTCCACATGTCATTCCTTCGATAAACCAGATATGTGTACCCTCTGCACATTGTTCTCTTTCCTGCGGTGGGACAATTTCGTTATTTTTCTTTTGGTTAGTCTAGATCTAGATCATGGAGCTTGTGTGGATGGTTGAGGGCTAGATAATAGTAGTTAAGAGATGTCTGGGTGTGTCTGTACACCCGTCATTCCTCTTCATTTATGTTCATGGTTTCCTGCTTGGGCATGGGAGGAATTACATATGACTCTCATGTCATCATTATTTTTTTGTAAGCACGAGCTTGTGGACCAAAGCGAATGGTGGGAGCATTTTAATTACATGTCAGTGTGGGGCACATTCTTGGCGAGGTGTAGTAGAGAAGAAGTCGGTGGTTGGTGATTTGAATTGGGTCTTTCAATTTTGGAGCCCCTCCCAGATCACCAACTCTTCAGACCTGAAGTAGGAGTAGGTGAGAATTGAGTGGAGCATCCTCGGGCTCAGAAGCAAGGAATTCAAGCTTGGGTTGGGTCATACCCTCTTTTGGTATTGGCCAATTTGTGGTCTTTTCATTCATGGGTCGTACCCTCTTTTGGTATTGGTCAATTTGTGTTATTTTCATCCAAGCCTTTGAGGGTGATTGTTCCAGGATTAAGTTGCTTGCAGGAAATGCTTTAATGGAAAATGAGAAGGGTGTGGCCTCCATTCGCTCCTCGATTCATTATGAGCAAATGGAAGACACATGGACCGCCCTCCATCAATTGCATATCATTATGCAGGGCTTGACCTCTCACGTGTTATTTATTTTGGAAATTTTAATACAACAAAGGATATCAATGAGACAACAACATGATGAGATTCACACTTTGCACTTCCAACTGGAAGAATTACAGGCCAAGTCTACACCCACACCTCCTACTCTTGCGCTAGAATTAAACACAAGTGGCTCATCCCCCTCTGTTGGAAGCCCTATTTTGGACCTAAATTTCTCTATTGATGGCGTGGGAAAGGACATATCAAACTCTCATGAACTCCATAAGACTAGTATTTGATGTTCTATTTAGTTATCTACATCCTTGGCACTTTCTTTAGAATCTACATTGTCAAGTTTTGTAATGATTTTTCTCCAATAGGAGAGAGGATATATCTAGTGTTCAACAGGACAAGCACTCTGTTTAAGCACCGTATTTTTGCTTTGTCTCTGAGCTCCTTTGTTTGTAGACTTTGTGCTCTTTAACCACACCCTTTTTGCTAATAAAAATCTCCCATTTTTTGTAAAAAAACAAAAACAAATGAAAAGCCAATATGGAAGTTGAACCATAAGTACCTACATTGCTTGCAATTTTTGAAGTTCCTGCAAATTATGTTGCAACACTAGATGAAGAAAGAGAAAAAATATGCCATACTCAGATATGAGTAAAGGGAAAATCATTGCATATAATTATTAATAATGGAAACCAAAAAAATAATTTCAAAAGCTGAACCTTGTTACTATTCCTCACTTGCAACCTTACAACGTGACTTGAATGGAGGAAGAACAAGAACTTGAAATTCCCAGGCAATGCCAAATGCCACATGCCATTGAGCTTTTTCACAACAAAGGGTTACATAATGCAAAACCACTCTCAGTGTTTAATGCCCTTTTTGGTAAACCATACATTTGAGATAGATATGGCAACTATCAAACAAGACCATATTGGGTGATCGTGAAGACTCAAGACAAATGGTACAAAATTATTGATTTTTGCATCAAAGTTCATGATGTACCTGATGATCAAGCATCAACATTCAAGAACATTGTAGCTCCAATAAAGGTAACCTCCATTGAAATTCCAACACAACATAAGCAAATAAATAGATTGATTGAAGAGTACTCAGACTTATTCAAAGATCCAATAGGATTACTACTACATTATTATGTAAGACATTATATAGACCTATTTCACATTTCTTCTTTACTCAATGAATTGATTTATAGGAGGTCAATCCTATTAAATGAGGAAATCCAAAAGTGAATTAGCAGAGGGCACATCTAACCTATCCCTTGTCATCATGGCAACATTAATGTCTTAGTTCCTAAGAAAGGCATGTCATGGATAATGTGTATAAATTATAAGGCTCTGAAGAATTTTCAATGAAGAATATGAACCCTCTTCCTAAACTAGATGACTTGCTTTATTTCTTGAACCATACTAAATAATTCAGAAAACTTGACCTTACATTTGGATACCATCAAACACCAATCAAGTCCCATGGTGTATGGAACATTGCCTTAAACTAAGGAAGAATTGTTTGAATTTCTATTCATTCCCTCAAGCCTTACTAATGCCCCAACCACCTTTATGCAATACATGGATGATGTGCTCAAGACCTTCTTAGGAAAATGTGTCATTGTCTATTTGGATGACATCATCATATACAATTTTACTAATGCCCCAACCACCTTTATGCAATACATGGATGATGTGCTCAATACCTTCTTAGGAAAATGTGTCATTGTCTATTTGGATGGCATAATCATATACATTGGAATATGGGAAGACCATTTGCAACATCTTTAGCAAGTGTTTAACACTCTAAAAAGATACAAAATGTGTGTCAACTCAAAGAGACACCCAACTACAATTAATGAAGAGTATTAAATACTTGGATTATTTGATTGATGTTGAAGGGATCTAAGTAGATGCAAGGAAGATGCATCTCATGACAACTAGCAAGTTAAAAATATTCTTATACATAGCATTGTTTAGTCTACACCTATTTTTGAGAATTAAATTGTTCAACTTCCTATTCCTATGTGTCACTATGAACATTTTGTTCTAGTTCTACCAAGAAAATTATTCAAAGAATGATCACTTATGTTTCTATTAATAATATGTTTGATATTGATATGACACCTACAATCCGATACACATTAGGCCATGTCAAAGGATACTCTCTCCCAAACAACATTTTCCTACAACTCCTCTTTCCACAACTCCAACGCCATTCATTGGCATTCAACAAAAAGACTCATTATCTTCAACTCAAGCCACTCAAATTGCTATTGGAAGCATGCTTGTTGGTGATGGTGATGATGATGACCCTAACAAGGGAAGAAATTTTATCAGGCATCCATCTCCACCTAGGAAATAAAAAATAAGAAAGAGACCAATGAATATACCACTAGAGAAAACATGACAAATGATCGGTCCATACATGACTCAATGCCATGGAAAATGCCTTTTAAGTATAATACATAGGGCTCTAATAAGAGGACAAATATTGATTCTACTATTGAGTTGTTGGAAGACTCTATAGAGTCTCAACAAACACAAATAGAACATGTTCATTTCACTTAGTTGGACCCTTTGTGGCAAAGGCCATTAGCACCTAACTTGTTAATGTCGTGATTTTTTATAGAATAAAGATAACAAAAATCAAACTATGACTTCAACAACTCTTACTACCTATACCAATACAATTATTGTGTGTGAATACACCCCAAATTTGTAAATAATTCCCACATTTATTGAACAAAGGATTATATCTAACTATTCATGGATCATTTTTGGTTTGATTAAACAAGTAGACTATAGGGGTGCTTGATAAAAGTTGACCGTGTCAAGCAACCCTAGGGTATAAATAAGGATACCTAGGAAAATCATAGGTTATCCACTTTTTGATTAATCACTCATGATCTATGCTCTATAACTTTGATTAAGATTGAATAAGCTACCATCCTCTTCAATAGTGGGTTTTCTGCTGATCTTGAGTAGTTTCCAACTATAAACCTTGTGTTTTGTGGATGATAATTTTGTGTATTTTATTAATGCTGGTAAAGTTAAGCTTATGTCATGAATCTTTGATCATGACCAATTTTATTTAGTTGTTTTTGTTATATATATTTACTTATATAGAACATATATGACAGATCTTGTCAATGGTTGATATGTTATGTGTTGACAGGGGGATATGTCCAACAATCTACATCATAGGTTTACCCCAAGGAGAAGTTCCAATCAGACTTTACACCATTTGGAATAGAGAAATCTATTATGGCTTGACTATTGTTACTATTTATTATTTCAAAAATGATTTTTAAAACTAGATGTAGAGATGCAAAACACAAATGCATATGCATGCATTCAGGTTAATCTAATGAGAGAATCCAAAGATATGAAACTAAAATATAAATACAATACAATGAGCTAGAAAAATTTTGCACCCAAATAGATTGCATAAAATCTATGACTACCAACAACATATTGTGGAAAGCCTACAAGTACAACTACTAGATACAACTCCATATTGAAGGTTAGCCAAAACATAATGCAGAAGAAAGTGAGGCAAAACACTAAAAGCCAAAGTCTATAATAACTAAGAATCAAACCTCATAGCATTCTAGCATATCATGAAAACAAAGATAATAGTCTATAGTTGATTCCATGATCATACATGAGATCTCTTGTAGAAATTTGACCAGTGATGGATTCTCCACTAACATGAAAAAAAGTTTATAGTGTTCAACAAAATCCTCCACCCATCCCCTTCTTTTGAGAACAAAAACTCTATTTATGCAAGAGGTTGATGTCTCTTGACCTTCCAACTCTTTTTTCTCTTTGGATGCCCCTCCTAGACTCTTTGAATTCCTTTATAAATTTGTCACTTTTGGGTGAGGAATCTATTTGAATTTACTATTTGTTACACATCAGAATTACTCATTAGGATGATGGCCTAGTGTCGTCATTACAATGTCGCAAGTGTCGCATTTGGCCTACAAGTGTTGCTAATATCATATTGTTGTCCCGTCCATG
This sequence comes from Picea engelmannii, assembly GCA_009831015.1. Taxonomy (NCBI): domain Eukaryota; kingdom Viridiplantae; phylum Streptophyta; class Pinopsida; order Pinales; family Pinaceae; genus Picea; species Picea engelmannii. The sequence continues at coordinate 77,016 of ML795655.1, forward strand.
ATGTGTCTCGGACGACATTATTAAGAACACTTACAAAACACCTCAAAAGACTGGTTATGAAGAGGAGAAGTCATTTGACAAAAAGTGCAAATATTTTGCCACTGAGAAAACCACTAAAAAATCCATTTTGGAAGGCAACGCTCCCCTATACACTATCAGGGAGTGCCAATTCTCTATGAACTCCTTTGGGGGAGCGTTCCAACGCTCTGTGCCCGATTCTGGGGGAGCGTTGGCATTTTTGAGTGAATATTTGGATTGTTGAGAGAAATCAAGGAAGAATCCCTTCATATCTGGAGTTGGTTGGGTTCGAATCTAGGGTCAAAGCTCAACCTTAGCGAAGATCCACAACTAAAGGAGAAGAATCCTCAACTTATCCCAAGGATCTCTTAAGTGGTTAGGCCTCTCCAAGCCTATATAAGGAGGCCTCTTCATGGTGAAAGGAGAGACATGGTGAAGTATCAAACTTATGATCTCATAAGGGAGATATCATTGAAGCATCAACATTCTGTGTGGATTATTTGAGCAAGGGTCTGGACGAAGGGAGCTTGGTGAAGTTGCTACACTACATCCATGGTTGTAAGCACCACTTTCTTCTCATCAATATAAATCTATGCTTGGCCTGTTACCTTTAAAGTTTGTGTACATTTCATGAACTTGCCTCTAGTAGGTAGATCTGTTTTTGAGCTAATCTCAATAGAATAGGAAGTTTGTTGTATCTTTGTTTGTTCTATAGGACTTATTGAGGAGCTTAGGATTGAAGCTCAACTTGGACTGTGTGAGGAAAAACACCATTAAAAAGGTGCACTTGTCTTCTTCCTCTTCATACATTATCTTAATTAGATCTAAAAGGAATGCCAGTGTCCACAATAGCATTTTTTGTCTTGGTCATAGGGGTCTAGTATCCAAGAGAGAATCCACTTGTTTACAAGGGGATTTATCTGTAACAGAAATTGGCGACTCCACTGGGGAGGGACCTTGATTTCTGTTTCCTTTACTAGGTCTTGTTTTGGCCTTTGCTCATTTTTTTTACCTTCTCCATACCGTGTCTTTAATTCTTAGAATTGTGTTGATTGGCTCTTTACCTCATCCCATACACTTTGATTTCCTGAGTTTGCTTGAATTTTTTATTTTATGGGCATCTTTCTGAATTTTTAGTGACCAACGCCCCCCTACCTCTTTTACCAGAGTGTTGGTGCTCCCTGTTGAGCTTACACGGAGCGTTGAAACGCTCTAGTGCCCTTTACACCATAGCGTTGCCCCTTTTCTTTAAAAAATCTTCTAGGGATTTCAGTCTCTGAGTTCTCTCTTGCTTTTGGCACTTGCTCAAAAGTCTTACAACCTCAATACATCTTGGTCTTGGTCTTCAACACTTTATTTTCATAGAATTGACCACCTTTTGTTTGGAATTTTGATGTTTTTTCCTTACTTTGAAGTCACTCTTTGTCTTTGACAATTCATAGTCAACTTACTGTTTTCCTCTCACGTATCAGACTGAGCGGAAGCTTTTGTGAGGAATTTCAAAGGTCTCTGCACCATTCCATTTGATCTTTGAGGTCATCTTGTCCAAGCCTTTTTCTTCTTTTTGAGTTTTTGGTTTTCTTTTTGCAAGTTTTGTTATCTTTGTTTTTCTTGTTTAAAGCACAACAAGAGTGTGTTTTTGTTTGTGTGAAACTTGCTTCTAATTGTCTGAATCTCATTTTATCTTAAAGTCTGAATGACATAGGGAGATTTACATCAGATTGATTATCATTTGCACATAAAGAAAACAGATACATTTGTTATGATTGTTTTTGGATATTAGAACAACATTCTTTGAAATTTTAGCATTATACTGGATTTGATTGAGAAACAATTGATTGAGGATTCTGCATCCTAGTGTTTGACAGTGAAAATAACATTCTTCTCTTTCCCTTAAATAGGCATTCATTGAAAGAAAAGACTGCGTATCATTTCTTATGCATTTTTGGGAATTGAGTCATAATACCATCAGTTTCATTTTCATACACCCTTGAGTAAAGAACAACTGCAAAATTAACTATAATTAAAATTTATCTAGAATATTTTGTTTTTAGAATCTTCCACCAACAATAGACTAGGATTAGCACTTTGGATTAGGCTGTGAGTACAACTCTCTAAAGTATTTAAAACAAACATTAACATCTTGCGATAGGGAGAGAAAAAAATCCAATTGTCATATAGGCTTTCTGGGATCCCCCTCTCACATA
>ML795655.1:94042-114049 GCA_009831015.1 Picea engelmannii
TCGACTATGGTTTACCAATCCTTGGAATCATCTAACCCTTGAATTGTACCTAGTCCGTTGGAATTCGATGCACTAAGTGACACCATGCCACTTAGTCCAGCTGAAACCTCATACGTTGCCATCCAATCTACCTCTCCCTCGTCAGATGACCAACATCTCTTGGCACTCGACACTTACTCGATGCCATCGTGGTTAAATTCCTTGACATATGAGTTTGACTACATTTCCCAAATTTTTCCTTTCGATGAATCTATAATGGAAATGCTTAGCATCGATGATGTACCTTGGGATGATAACCATCATCGATCCTCTTTTCTTCCACCTCTCGAAGAGATACACTCTATCTTCCTTCTCGATGTTGTCGATTTTCCACAATCTCCCATCCTCACACAAGATACTCTTTCTGAGGGGAATTTAGGCAACATCACCTCTACGGTCGTTATTGACATTTCAATCAAGGAAGGTGTCGTAGAAAATATTAATCTTGGTGTTAATTGTTCGCCCGAGGAAGTGGTTTCTTATACCGCTTTATTTAAATAATTTCGTGATGTCTTCGCTTGGAGCTACGAAGAGATTCCAGGGATTGATCCATCGATCGTTGTGCATGAGATTAAAACTTACCCAGGTGTCAAGCCTATTTGACAGAAACTCCGTCCGGTCCATCCTAAGAAGACCGCGACTATTAAGGTAGAAGTTGAGAAATTATTGAAATCTGGCTTCATATATCCTGTCCCTTTGACGAAATGGGTTTCAAACATTGTTCTGGTTACTAAGAAGTAAGGGACCATTCGTGTCTGCATCGATTATAGGGACCTCAATAAGGCTTGTCCAAAAGACAACTACCCTACACCCTTCATCGACCAAATTATTGATAATTGTGTTGGTAGCGTAATTTTCTCTTTTATGGATGGTTTCTCAGGGTATAACCAGATTGACATTTTACCTGCTGATCAACATAAGACAACCTTCATCTACCTGTGGGGAACTTTCGCCTATCGAAAACTACCTTTTGGCCTTAAAAATGCTAGTGCTACATTCCAACGAGCCATGTCATATTCTTTCCATGATATCAAACATATTGCAGATCCTTACCTCGATGACTTACTTGCCCACTCATCTAGTCGATCGGACCATTTTGGTCATCTACGGGCGATTTTTCTTCGATGTCGGTTCTACTGTATTCGTTTGAACCCACATAAATGTATTTTTGTTGTCGAATCAGGCCGACTCCTCAGCTTTGTTGTCTCCAAGGACAGGATTCAGGTGGATCCCTTAAAAATTAAAGCTATCCTTGCTTCACCTCCACCTAATAATCTGACACAACTCCAAAGTTTGCAGGTGAAAGCAAACTTTCTTCGCTGTTTCATTTGTAACTATGCTGAGATTACCAAAGGATTTATGTGATTGTTGCAGAAAGACACCCCTTTCATCTGGGATGACACTGCTCAACGATCTTTTGCTGCTCTTAAGCATGCACTGACCAATGCACCTCTGTTGCATCCTACAAACTATATGCAGGATTTTATCCTTTACTTAGCGGCCTCTACTTCCACTATTTCTATTTAGTTAGTTCAAGAGGACCCTATCGGTGAGGAACACGTGATATATTATTTGAGCAAAAGTCTATCTGGTCCCGAGCTCCGATATTCACATGTTGAAAAGTTGGCTCTGGCAGCCGTCATCGCTGTCCAGAGATTCTGTCACTACATTTTACTACGCACCACTACAGTTATCACAGACTCAAACCCCATGTATCACATTCTAACACGTCAAGTTCTTGGGGGGAAATATTCTAAATGGATCGTCATCCTTCAAGAGTTCGATCTTGAGTTTGTTAAGTCCATAGCTAAAAACAATTTGGCATTTGCAGAGCTTATCTGCGACTTTCCCCATGCTGATGAAGATACTGAACCCAGATACTCTCTCCCCGATGAGACTTTATTCCTCATCAACACGTCCGACCCTTGGTATGGAGATATCCTTCTTTATCTTTAGACCCAACGTTTTCAGCCTGATATCTCTCGTGAAGAATGTCGTCGTATTCACCATAATTCTCATCGCTACCTTATCGTCGGTGATACTTTGTATCGCCGTGGTATTGATATTATCCTACGACGATGTTTGACTCATGAAGAGGTTGAACGCATCCTCAATGATTATCACCTTGGGGCATGTGGCGACCACGTTTCTGGGATGGATACAGCCCAAATTTTTTTATGTGCTGGTTACTTTTGGCCCTCCATCTTCAAAGATTGTATCGAGGCTGTCAAAAAGTGCCCACCTTGCCAGGTTTTTCAAAACAAGGCACACACCCACCCTGCTCTGCTGCATCCAGTTATTGCCATCGACCCCTTTGCCAAATGGGGTATTGATTTCATGTAGTGTAATCCTACCTCAGCTGGAGGGCATAGTTATATAATCGTTGTCATTGATTACTTTACAAAATGGGCTAAGGTTATGCCTACCTTTCTGAATGATGGCCGTACTGCAACTCTTTTCTTTTTTAACCACATCATCACTCGTTTTGGTGTTCCACAAGCCATTGTCACTGATCATGGTTCACACTTTAAAAACTCGATGATGAGTGAGTTGCATTCCAAGTTGGGTTTTCTCCATGAGAACTCATCCCTGTACTATCCTCAAACGAATGGACAAGTTGAAGCTATCAGCAAAGTCCTCAAAACTATGATCTAATGGATGGCAGGGGCAAACAAGACATCGTGGAATCTACAAATTTTCTCCGCTCTCTGGGCCTACTGTACTTCAGTGAAAACTACTACCAGATTCACTCATTTCCAGCTAGTATATGGCATAGAAGCTGTTTTACCAATCAAGTGCGAAATTCCCTTGCCGAAACTCAAAGTAGAACTCCTGTCCCACACTTCTGCTGAAGAAGAACATTTCTTACACTTGACTAGGTTGGATGAAACACATCATGATGCCGCTCTCGTTAACGAGACGTATCAAAAGAGAATCAAGTCAATATGACAAATCCGTCCATCCTCACACTTTTGCAAAAGGAGACCTAGTCCTCATTTATGACCAGGCTCATGATAAGTTAGAGATAGGGAAGTTAGAACCTCTATGGCATGGTCCTTACATTGTGAAACATGTTCTACATAGAGGCACCTACGAGCTAGTTGACTACGACAGAATCTCCCTGGGTGAGCCTCAGAACGGGCTTTACCTTAAGAAGTACTATGCATAGAACATCTAACATACGTGCTTTGTACACTATTATATTTTTAGTTTGGTGTGTCTTTTTMTTTTGCGTGTTCGAGTTTTTTCCTTAGCCAATTATACCGTGTCTTGTGTTTTCATGCGCAGATGACATATTCCTTTCCCATTTTTGMCGGGTTTGTGGATGGCGCTATTCGACATACCCAGAACGTTGCTTCTGCARCTTGGGTCATTTACCACTYTGACGAGTTGGTGAGTTTCAGAGGTATTCGCTTAGGATCGACAACTAACAACATGGCAGAATATCATGYTGTCATCGAACTTTTAACCGAAGCCTCCTCCCCAGGTGTTTCTCGCATGATTGTCAACCTAGACTCCCAACTCGTGGTCTSTCAACTTAATCGAATMTATGCTATTCATAATCCTATCCTACTAYGTCTCCACTTATGAGTTTGTCGTCTTGAATGAATGTTTGATTTTATTGAATACAGACACATACCAAGAGAACTCAATACCATTTCAGATTCATTAGCTAATTACATCATGGATAGGTATCTCACACATAGATAAGTTTTCATAAAGGAAATAAATCACATCACATATCATCATGTAAATTAAAACACATCACATAAAATACATCATTATTTGCAAATCATTTGGCACTGTAAAAACTCGGAAATGTATATATATATGGCGTGACTGAAAATGTTTGATTACATCAAAAAAGGTGCATAGAAGGGAAAAATGTTGGGTCCTCGTGCCCATAACATCGTCATAAAGACTATACAAAAAAAGATCATCAGTGAGGTCCTAGTCCTCCCGCATCACATTGTGCTTCGAGTAGCACATCACCGCATGGGCTACTCATCTCAGTAAAGAGTCAATACTTTCAGGAACCCCCACTGTGTGTCTTTGCAAGTGCAAGGGTACGTTCTCCCTCTCAAAGGGAGGAATACCCGTCGTAAGACCATAGAGGTTTGTCTCCACCTCTAGGAGACCCCCTACTGCTACTACTACTTGAGCATCCCCGCAACGCCCCAATGATGGTATCTCTGCTAGACGTGTTGCTCCCTTGTCTGCATGATGAAATGATACATCCGTTAGAAGCTCTCCTATGTACCCAAAAAAACAATATAGGTTTAAAATAAAAAAACACACATGACAAGATATTTTGGTTTCTTACTTGACATGTCCCATTCCACCCCATATGGAAGGACCAAGTCCATGCTTCCCCAAAAATCCACTCTGGCATATGGAAAATCTTCTATCACAATCAATTGGCATCCCAACCAAGTGAATAAATCATCGGTGAATTTGAACTCTGAATCTGAGCCTAGTCTCGGAGATAGGTTAGTCCATCGCTCCATACATGGTTCTCCCACTGGCCGTACTGCTAATGCAATTTGAGGTTGCATCAGAGGAATGTGTTCTAAGAAGAACGAAACCAAGAATGAACCATACCCGAACTGCTTCTGCTGCCTTGCTCCGCATCTCGTAATTTGCTCCTTCACATTATGAAGGAACCCTCCACTCTAGTTAAATAGTGTTGGATCTAGACACTGTAAACCATAGGCCACCTGTGATCTTGAAACTAGGTGCACGCTGGTACTTCCCACTATACTCGTAATGGCAAACAGAATGGACCGAAGAGGTAGGTCCCTGATATCTTTGATTGCGATTCTGCCTCCCACTAGTCTCGCTCCTGGGACATAATGGTTTGCTAGGTACTCATCCACAGGCGCAAGAAGTGCCCTCTGTCAGGATAAAACTACAGGAACCCCTCTTTTAGAGAGGCTGGTCAGGAAGTATACATCTTCCAACTTGATGGTGAGAAGCTGCAGTTCCAATTTGGAACCCTTGTTCCGCGACGTTCCATAAATCGATCATATGCTCAAGAAGAAGAATCTCTTTCTTCATTTTTTACATTTTGAAGAACTTGAGAGACCACAATTCCTTGGTGCAGCCCATGCTTGGGGACTTTGCAAAGCAGCCACATCATCGAGCTCATGCTCTCTTTCTTTCCACTCGATCATGGTTATTGTAGAAGTTACCTGCAATAATCAACAATCAAAATTCATTAATCACATTTTTTCGGCAATTTTTGGGCAATTTAAAATCTTTAAAAAATAATTGTTTGCTCTTCCAAGAGGCCAACGCCTCCTTTACATGAACATCAGGGTGCCAACGTTCCCTCACAAGGTCCCTCAGGGTGCTCTAAAAATCCAAAACGCCCCCTTTACGATTTGAGAAAGCGCTGGCCGTTTTGAGCGTTTTTTATTGTTTCTTTGGGCAGTGCCCTCTAAACCACTACACTAGAGCGTTGCCACACACTTAATTAGCATACATGAGCATTTTTAAAATTGTACAACACTCCCCCACTAATCTTAGCGGAGCGCTGAGATTTTTTGGGCGCTTGGGCTGACCCAGGGCATCGATTTTAGTATCTAATTATTGCCTTAAAGTAAAATTTGAACCATACAAATGAAAGAAAGGAAGAAAAACACTAACCTGGTCTAAACGAAGAGGAAAATGGTTGACCGTAGATCCGACACCGAACAATGCAAGATTCACCTCCAAAGCACAAATTCTCCATTGCTACAAATTTTGCACAAATGAAATGGTAAATGATATTGTTACCCCATTTTACTATTATACATTTCATTTCTGTATAAGATATAGTTATTTTTGGGTTTTTGAAAACACTTTGGAGGCCTTATTAATCCCCTGGAATGCAGTTTTGACACTATTGTCAGGTTTCAGAGTAGTTTTGTTCGTTTTTTCATCTTTTCACATTCATGAGCATAGTTTTCCTCTATGTGGCAAGCTTGTTAATAAATGAAACAGGGGCCATGAGCATAGTTTTTCCTCTCTGTAACAATCTCGTTAAAAAATGAAACAAAAATATGGGAATTCAACCCAGAGCCTTGAGCATAGTTCTTTTCCTGTGTCAAGCTCGTTAAAAAATGAAACAATCACCTCTCCTGTCAGGTCGAGTCTTTCGCCAGATCTCATAGATGCCGAGTCGAGTCTTTTTTTAGGTCTCGTATTTGAACCTTCTTTTCATCCACCCTTATCCTTTTTCTCCATCTAGTACAAAAATTGGTGACAACCTCAAAGTCGGTGAATGATTTGAAGCTTGAGGGGCATGTCTCCAACCTTTGATGATCCTTCTGGAGTTAAGCCACTAACTTTCAAGCTGGGGGTAGAGTAGAGACTTAGTCTTTGTTCTTTCTCACACTCGTAAAAACATGAGAATGTAACCGTGCAACCTTTTTGGGCTCGCATGGATATACGAAAAAGGAACCCCTTGGAGTCTTCTTTAAGCTCTTTTTAGACTCTCTAAACATGAAAATATTGTCGAGTGATCTTGCTTCCTTTCACACTCATTAAAAGGTTTGAAAGGGCGTCTTTCGAGTGGTAGTTTATCGCTTTTTCGGCCTCGCGAGACTAAATTTACGAAAAAGGAAAACCTTGGAGTCATCTTTAAGTTCTTTTCAGACTCTCTAAATATGAAAAATCACCGAGTTTAGCTTCTCTAGACTCGTTAAACAATCATACATTGAAGGGCCCATATGGGATCGAACCCTTACTTCTTCTAGTTCGTTAAATAAAGGAAGAGGGACTTACCAAAGGTGAGTTATATTGAGCATGTGTTACCCTCCTCGAGCTCATTAAATAAAAAAGAGGTACTCATCTATCTGGATGGGGGAAAAAAATGAAGGAAGCAAGCCAAACAGTTTTTGAGAACATTGCCAGTAATTCTTACAGTCACCCTTGAACATGACATTTTATCTTTGCATGCATTTTTGTCCGTCGAACCTCTGCACAAAACCAATCCTTTGAGTTTCCTTACTCCTTTGGGTCACCCAACGAAAGTCACAGTATCCACTGCATTATCAAGTTTTGGTCCTTGTCAAGTTTCTGTTGTCATGCCTCAGTGTTCAAGGGAAGTATCTACCTCAAGAGTCAACAATCACAAATTCTTCTTTCAATACCCATGTCAGTCCATGTTCATTTGATCCACCAATTACATCTTTGTGTCAGTTTCGTGTCATTGATGGGGGATACACCAAGGCCCTCCCTCGATGAGTCTTTTCCTGTCGACTTTAGCACATTATCCAGTAGCTAGACTTAGAAACAGTTAGTACCTTGGAACCTGCATGCCTCAATGGCAGGCCTCCTCGCGTCCGACAGTGGATTTACATCATTGACCTTTGATCGAATGATTCCATGAATGTTCGACTTTGACTCATCCATTCACATTCGTTGGAATGTACTAGAGTATCTTGGGAATCATTGACATCAATGATGATTTCCCTCGCGCTTGTTAAGGGTTTACCTCATTGACCGGTAATCAAGTGGTTTCTGCCATGTTTGACATCATGACATCTATTCACATGGTTAGATTCATACTACATCGGGATCGGTAAGAAGACCCTAGGTTGAGCCATCACTCTTATATGTACTTTGCCCAGGTTGCGATGAAGTTTCTTTTGAACATTGACACATATACTGTTACATAGATCCACTTTGTATTGGTCATGGATATGTCTTGTTGTCTCATAGATCCACTGTTTATTCTTCGTGACTACGATCAGTTCAGGTCATAGGAGTATAGATCTACATGGTATCTTCAGTGGCTATACCTTTTTATCAGTATAATTATGGATCCACAATGTATTTTATGGCGGCCATACCTTGAAATCTTTTATCACTCAAGCATAGGTATGCCTGCATTGGGTTTGAAACATGTCATAACATTTGTTTGATTGTTGTGTGCATCTTCTATTAGGTTCTCTTAGTCCGTTTCCTTACTTGAAAAAGTCTACAAAGTACTTTAGTCATCAGTTCTCGTCTTCTAATTTCACACTTTAGGGGGCAATCTGTTACACATCAAAATTACTCATTAGGATGATGGCCTAGTGTCGTCATTACCAATGTTGCAAGTGTCACATTTCGCCTACAAGTGTCACAAATATCATACTGTTGTCCCGTCCATGTTGTGTCTCAGACGACATTATCAAGAACACTTACAAGACACCTCAAAAGACTGGTTATGAAGAGGAGAAGTCATTTGAAAAAAAGTGCAAATCTTTTGCCACTGAGAAAACCACTAAAAAATCATTTTTGGAAGGTAGTGCTCTCTATAGACTGTCAGGGAGTGCCAATGCTCCGTGGCCTCCTGTGGGGGAGCGGTCCAATGCTCCGTGCCCCATTCTGGGGGAGCGCTGGCATTTTTTGAGCGAATCTTTGGATTGTTGAGAGAAATAAGGGAATGATCCCTTCATATCTGGAGTTGGTTGGGTTTGAATTTGAGGTCAAAGCTCAACCTTAGGGAAGATCCACAACTAAAGGATAAGAATCCTCAACTTATCCCAAGGATCTCTTAAGTGGTTAGGCCTCTCCAAGCCTATATAAGGAGGCTTCTTCATGGTGAAAGGAGAGACATGGTGAAGTATCAAACTTATGATCTCATAAGGGAGATATCATTGAAGCATCAACATTCTGTGTGGATTATTTGAGCAAGGGTCTGGACGTAGGGAGCTTGGTGAAGCTGCTGCACTACATCCATGACTGTAAGCACCACTTTGTTCTCATCAATATAAATCTATGCTTGGCCTATTTCCTTTAAAGTTTGCATACATTTCATGAACTTGCCTCTAGTAGGTAGATCTATTTTTGAGCCAATCTCAATAGAATAGGAAGTTTGTTGTATCTTTGTTTGTTCTATAGGACTTATTTAGGAGTTTAGGATTGAAGCTCAACCTGGACTGTGCGAGGACAAATGCCATTAAAAAGGTGCACTTTTCTTCTTCCTCTTCATACATTATCTTAATTAGATTTAAAAGGAATGTTAGTGTCCACAATAGCATTTTTTTGTCTTGGTCATAGGGGTCTAGTATCCAAGAGAGAATCCACTTGTCCGGAAGGGGATTTCTCTGTAACACTATTACATAGCCTTTTTTTAATATTCGTCCCTTTACTATTTTACCATTCAATGTAAATGCAAAGATTATACATTAATAATTGCAATTGTTTGCAAGGGGTGTGAGTAATAACAAACCAAATTTGTTGTCATGTTCAACCTTGATGAACTCCAATCCTTTGACTTAGATTTACTTTTTTGTCATTATTTTCTAGCTCCCGGATCTGTAATTGTCCTCACAATGTAATTGGCTTAGAAATGAAATTGTCCTCGCCACAATTTTCCTCTCTTATTGCAACCACTTTATGTTGTTTTACTCCATCATCTCTATTAATATATGCAATAGAAAAAACATTTATCAAAATTCCAAATTGGTTTATTGTTTGATTTGTGAACATAATAATAATAATCTAATTTTAAGGTCATAGCCAAGCCAGACACTAAATTAGTGTATAAGACCCCCTTGTTTGTGGGACAAGGGACCCCTCCGCCATCACCCATGGAATGATAAATCAATCATGTAATGATACCCAGAAATATTCTTGACATTCCATGCAAAATGAAAAATCTGGAGACAAGAACTGCATTGGTAGCCAACAAGGTATCACTTATACTTTTGTGAAACTCATTATTCGTTCTTGAGCTCTGTTGACCAAAATTTGGTCACCTATATGTTCCTGCTCTTGGATTAATAAAAAAAAAATGATATGGGAAGAGTACAATTTTTGAACTCTTATAAGTTCATGGCATAGCCCTCAGTCTTAGCTTCACCATGCATTTCGCGGAATCAGAATCTGAGTCTCTACGACCAAGATATGCATAATTTTGTCTAGAAGTCCAACATAAATATTACAAGAAGAAATAACAAGAATTTTTCTAAGTGTCATGTTCTCCTCTCCCTTCACCTCTCTTTGTTCTCCTTTCATTATATACTTAGTCATTTTTCCCATTTGCTCATCACTTCCATTTGCCCCTTACTATTTTCCACACTTAGCCATTTTTCCTTATTCTCCTTCCATACTTAGCTATTTTCCTTATTTCTTTCCATTTTTCATGTGATCCATTATATATCTTCCAACACTTAGTCAATTTCACGAGTTACTTCGGGCTGGGACCCACGAACTCATATTTGATGAACTCATCCGCCAGTTCTCCACACTTAAATTTTTTCACAACTTTTTATCATTAATTACCGCCCTACCTACCTTCGTGTTCACAACTTTTTATCATTAATTATCGCCCTACCTACCTTAGTGTTCATGTAACCCCGCTTATTATCCATATTATTTTAATAATATTTCTCTTATCCTAAGTTCCATGGACTTATCTCCAAGTGACACATGACAACCATATGGAAGCGAAGCATTAGTGACACATGGTAGCATGTAAAATCATGACATGTGGCAACAAATAAGGTGGTGACATGTGGATGATCCGATATCCTATCACACAGGGACATGTGGCGCTGATGTGGATGTTGAATCATGATGACTGAGTGATTACGAGGATGCCATTGGGCGTTGACTGGGCATGAGGGGGACTATGATTGGGTAATCAAAATTTTAATTATTCATTAATTTTCTAAGGGGTCAAGCTACAAGTCTCCATAGTCTTCCTTTGATTCTTACTAAGTGTATATTACATTTTTCAATATATACACTAAATACTCTTAAAATCCCATGCATGTGGAATATGAATTATAAAGAAAAGTTGAAATTTAACAAAGGAGGTCGAAATTCAATCCAAGGACCCACATTTTCCCATCAAACTTGATTGACGGTGGCTAAGTCATGATCTTGTAAAGGCTATATATTGAGCTCTCGACCTTTGTTTGTAGCAAACCTTATACCATTGGAAATTTATTTCGATGAATAAGATGATGGGAAAGGTATTGAGAGCTGAAAATTGCCAAAAGTTTCTGAAAAATTAAAATATCAGTCAATGACATTTTTATGCTTTGTTGATAAATCTATTCAATACCTCGACTGAACAACGTCATATCTTGAGATCCCAGAGTTGGATTTGGAAAAAAATTATATCTTTGGGAAGATAAGAAGATGGAGATCACATATAAAGTGGTTTCAATGGCTGAAAGGTTGATTATCCTATCCATTAAGTTAAATTATAGTCCTCTTTCAAAAAGGGGCAATTAATTAAATTTTGAAAATAAAAGTTTAATTAAAAACTTTTATTTAAAATATAAAGGGACCCATTTTAAAAATATGGATATTAATGATTTAAGTTCATTAATGAGGAATTAATGAGGCATCAATTCAAGATGATACTTCAAGAAGAAAATTGTACGGGAAATTCAATAAGGAAAAACCCTAACTACTCAAGTAGTTAGAAGAACCAGATTTAAAATAGAAGAAAGACATCGTCAAGTCCCAACAATCATAATTATTAGAGGGGAAGGTGATCCAGGTGGATATTGGTGGCCACCCACCTATTCCAACTGGCTCCTCGTGTCTTTTTTTTGTTCAACACGTTCTTCTTTATTGCTTTGTAAATGTGGGTTCTACACTTTTGGGGTTGTCTGAAGCCCCACACATCCTCCAAGTGGACACGGGTGGCCTCTCGCCTAATCCAACTAGCTTATTTTGTATGTTTTCATGTCAACACATCTTGCTGTACTTCCAGGGCCGTTTTGGGGCCCTAAACTTTTTTTTTGGCTCCCCATAGTCAAATTGTAGACAAAGTTAGAGTTTGATGGCAGAATGTGTAGTTCTCTGAAGGACCTTTCCAATGGGTTATCACACACCTAAAACATAGGTCGTATGAAAAATTTATGACCCTAGAAGTTGAGGTACCAAATTACACCAACTTACCCATAGGGCCCACATGAATTTTGGCGTTTCACCTTCTAGGGTTATGTTTTTGGATGTCTAGGGTTTTGGCATTCGTGAGTAATATAAAAAAGGCCTCTAGAGCCTCATTGTAATCCATTCTTCTGAGACGGATGCATGTAGCATCCACATCTCTTCTCAGAGATAGCCACCACCATTCGAGCAAGTGTTTCAGTTCTGTAGTTTTACAATTTCAGCCTATTTCATTATTTAATAGAATATATTGTTCACTAGATATTTGTGTTATTCTTCATATCTCTTTGTTTATTGTATTCAGTCTATTAATCAATTTGTTCTGCTCCTAAATTCGGATCAGTGGTATCAGAGCGGTCTACTCTTCATTTATTTTTCTTCGTGCATGCCCCCGACAAGATCTGGGTACAAGAAGTTGGGACTCGAACCAATTGAGCCATTACAAGATCGGTCGCGTTGAGCCCAACAACAAACCATGGGGGATGAAAAGAAAGATGATGGAGCAGGAGATCCTATTAAAATGTTGCTCAAGGAAGTCCTTGCGCGACAAAGGAATTGAATGATGGACAACTTCACGTTGATCCTTTGACGACTACCCACAAGAGAAGCATCTTCATCAAGCGGCCATGCAACCCCCTTCAAGGTACATGTAAATTTTGATATTCCATTATTTGAAGGACTGATAGATGCAGATGTCGTAGATAAATGGTTGAATCTGCTCGAAGGATATTTTTTGGTCCACAATTTTTTCGATAGGGAAAATATTACTTTTGCACTCCTCAAGGTCGTTCCCCATTTTAAAGACTGGTGGGATAATTACTCTGAGAAAATGGTTGTGGAGGAATCTACAATGTTTGTGGTGCCCCCTACACGAGATTCCTTCTAGGACTCCATTAAAGAGTAATACTACCCTGTTGGAAGATACGAGGACTAATACACTAGATGGACCACCCTACGTCAAGAAAGGGACCAGACAGTACCAGATTTCACCAATATTTTCCATACCCTATGCACCAAATTGGGTATCAAAGACTCTGAGCATAATCTGGTGCTCAAATACCGTGGTTGTTTGCATAGATACATTCAAACAGAGATGGAGTTCCTAGACATCGCCTCATTGGGCACATATTATAGATACGCTGTCAAGATCGAGCATAAATTTAAGCATAAACGACGAGAGTTTGGATATGCAAACCCCTCACAACCAAAGCAGGGAAAAGGAAGCCCCAACCCACACAACAAGGGACCAATTCAAGATGGTCGCCCTCAGGTTAACCAATCCAAGCCACAACACAAGAAGGGAAATGAGAAGACGAAGAAGTACACGGGAAAATGGTGTGAGTACCATAAAATTCCTTGGCACAACACCGAAGAATGCCGCTCCAAGAAGTCCCTCGTGGTTGAGATGAAGAATTATGAGTCAGAGGTTGATTCTAATTCTGAGTCAAATCTTGAAGGAGGGAAGCGGATTATCAATGTTGAACCCAGTGCCACTGTCACTACCACCAAAGTCCAATGAAGCGAACCAGAAGAACCAGAGGAAGGGGAATGCCTCTTTCAGTCATAGATGTGGGTCAAGGAGGCTCCACTTCATTTCATTGTCAATAGCGGTATTCATAAGAACTTGATTTCAGAAGAGGTCGTCAAGAAATCGAACTTGCCAACGACACCGCACTTGCAGCCCTACACCATTGGCTGGCTTCGCCAAGGAAGAGATCATTGTGTCAGCTAACAATGTCATCTACCCTACAACATCAAGCCTTTCAAAGATGAGGTACTATGCGATATTGCTCCCATTGAAGTTTGTGATGTTCTTTTATGACAACCATATTTGTGGAAGTGTCATGTTGTGTATGAGTCTAGAATCCGTAGAGTTATTATTACCTTGGGTAGACAATTGTATAGGATCCAAAAGGTAGCGTTGCCTACTACTATTTCTTTAATCTATGCTAAGCAATGTAGTAAGGTCATTTCACAGATCGGGAAGTTCATCTTATTTTTTATCTGTGCTCATAATAAGCAGAAGGTCGTCACCACATCCGTGGCCTCTACACAACACTTCTCTTTGCAGCAGAAGAAAGTGGACATGATCGTGGAAGAATACAGAGACATATTCTCCTCACCTACAGGGGTACCATCACACAACCAAGTCAAGCATCCAATTGATCTGACCCCCGATGCACTTCTACCTAATGGACTAGTCTATCGGCGCTCGTTGATGGAGAATGATGGAATCGGGCATCATATCTGAGATCTTCTTCAAAAGGGGCACATCAGACCTAAATCCTCCCCTTGCAGAAGCATGATTGTGCTGGTGTAGAAGAAGGACGAGACTTGGTGACTCTACATTGATTACAGAGCCTTAAAAAAAATCACAGTTAGGAACCACTACCTCATTCGCAGGATTGATGACCTTCTTGACCAACTCAAGGAGGCAAAGTTCTTCAACAAGATTGACCTAAATTCTGGCTACCACTAGGTTCCCATCGAACCAACTGATGTATGGAAGACAACCTTCAAGTCTAAAGAAGGTCTCTACGAATGGCTAGTCATGCCCTTTGGCTTAACAAATGCACCAACCACTTTCATGAGGTTGATGGATGATGTATTGAGACCCTTCACCAACTCCTTTGTGCTAGTATATTTGGATGACATCCTCATCTTTAGAAAAATGTAGGAGGATCACATGCAACATATTCATCAGGTTTTGAGCACTCTGTGGCAGCACAAGCTTTATGCCAACTTGGAAAAATGCTCTTTTGGCATGAACAGGGTCCAATACTTGGGAAACATTGTTGATGAGAATGGGGTACATGTTGATCCAGCTAGGATCCAAGTCATCCATGAATGGACAGCCCTGACCACACTGACCGAGCTTCAAATCCTTTTGGGACGAGACAACTTCTACCGACGGTTTGTGTTGGGATTCTCCCATATTGCATGGGCCCCTAGCCAGTGACCAAGGGCAGTGGTTGGGCCAAGTTCATGTGGGGGAAGGAGAAACAACAAGCATTTGATGATTTGAAGCATCCCTTGTGCTCAACTCCAGTGCTCTCCTTAACTGATATGCAACAACCATTCGAGATTGAGGCTGATGCATTTGACTATGTTGTGGGTGCAGTTCTCACTCAACACATGCATCCTGTGGCATACCATAGTGAGACACTCTATGATACTGTCTGAAAATACCCCACCTATGACAAGGAAATGTATTCCATTGTACAAGCATGTCATCAATGGAAACATTACATTCTTGGGAAAGAGACGATCATACACACTGATCACAAGCCTCTACCGTTCATATAGACACATGGGAAATTGCAGAACGACCACCATCAGAAGTGGTCCACCTATCTGCAATAGTTCCATCTCAGCATCAAGTATAAGACAGGTATCTCCAATCGTTTCACTGACTTCCTTAGTCGATCTCCTATGGCTACACTCACCACTGTGCTCCATTCCTGTGGACATGAAGCATCTAAGTGGCCCCAACTTTGTCAGCAAGATCCAGACTTCGCCACCACATATTATCTCTTGGGTACAGGCGCAAATGTCACTGATTTTCACATTCAGGACATACTCTTATGCCACCTGGGACATCTCTGTGTTCCTACAAGCGAGCGTGCAAAGATTATTTGGGAAGCCCACTACAGTCGGGTGGCAGGACATTTTGGCGTAGAGAAAACTTTGGTCATTCTTCAAAATCATTTTTATTGGCCAAAACTTTGTCAGGACATCAACAAGTATATCAGATCTTTCACTACCTGTGCCATTTCCAATCCAGCCATCAAGAAGCAAGGATTATGCACCCCTCTTCCTATTCCTGAGAAGACTTGGGAATCCCTCTCAGTGGATTACATGTCTGGCTTGTCATCCACCAAGCAAGGAAATGACTGCGTGTTTGTGGTCGTTGATCGGTTTTCGAAGATGGCCATCCTCACAGCCTATAAG
Organism: Picea engelmannii; assembly: GCA_009831015.1. Lineage (NCBI taxonomy): Eukaryota > Viridiplantae > Streptophyta > Pinopsida > Pinales > Pinaceae > Picea > Picea engelmannii. The sequence continues at coordinate 109,919 of ML795655.1, forward strand.
AAGAATGTCCTAGCGACATATATTGCCAAGATCTTCTTCGAACGAGTGTGGGTCCACTTTGGGATACCACATACCATCATCTCTGACCGAGACAACAGGTTCCTCAACATCTTTTGGTCAAATATCTGGTCTTTGTTGGACACCAAGATCACAAAATCCACTGCTTTTCACCCCAAAACCGATGGACAAACAAAGGTCGTCAATCAGATGATTGTGCACATCTTGCGCATGTACAATTATAAGCATCCACGTATATGGGACGAGAGTCTCCCATATGTCCAACATAGTTACAACAGGGCTCTCCATAGTTCCACTGACCATATCTCATTTCAGGTGGGTCTGGGATTCCAACCCTTGGGACCCGTTGATGTTGTAGTTCCTCTTGCCACTACACAGACATAATCTTCCCTTGACCAGTATGCGATCGAAAAAACCACTAGATTCATTGAGTGGATTCAAGACATCCGCCAATAGGTCCAAGACATTTTGTAGAAATCCAATGCTAAGTACAAGCTGTGCCATGGTCAACACAGGGTACCACACCAATTTCAGGTTGGCGACAAAGTCTGGTTACATTTGCAGAAGGAATGTCTCACTGGCCCCATCAGAAGCTTCTCCCACTTCGTTATGGGCCTTACACTATCACCAAGGCTATGGGTAGCAATTCTTTTGAGCTCAACACTCCAACCTTCCTTGGTATGCAACCAATATTCAATGTGGACCTCCTTCGGCCATATTTTCCACCATTATTGGACACCTCTGATATCGAAGAACAACTGACACCAACAAATCTCAACCTTGACTGCATGGAAAAAGCATCCAATGATCATATAGTGGACACATAGGTCAAGGGCACTCACCAACAACGAATCCAACATTATCGGGTTGTCAAGGCAAGGCAAATCCTACACCAAGGAAAGTGGCTCACCTGGGGCCAAATCCAGGAGAAGTTTCCTAACCTAATGGGGGAACTCAACGCAATAGAGACCATTTCTTCCTAAGGGGGGATGATTGATCCAGGTGGATATTGGTGGCCACCCACCTATTCCAACTGGCTTCTCGTGTCCATTTTTTGTTCAACACGTTCTTCTGTACTACTTTGTAATTTTGGGTTCTACACTTCTGGGGATGTTTGAAGCCCCACACATCCTCCATGTGGATACGGGTGGCCTCTTGCCTAATCCAACTGGCTTATTTTGTATGTTTTCATGTCAACACATATTTTTGTACTTCCAGGGCCATTTTGGGGCCCTAAACATTGTTTTTATGGCTTGCCACAGTTAAACTATAAATGGAGTTAGAGTTTGATGGTAGAATGTGTAGTTCTCTGAAATACCTTTCCAATGGGCTATCATGCACCTAAAACGAAGGTTGTATGCAAAAGTTACGACCCTGGGAAGTTGAGGTACCAAATTACACCAACTTACCCATAGGGCCCACATGAATTTTGGTGTTTCACCTTCTAGGGTTAGGTTTTTAGATGTCCAGGGTTTTGGAATTCATGAGTAATATCAAAAAAGACTCTAGAGCTTCATTGTAATCCATTTTTCTCAGACAGATGCACGTAGAAGCCACATCTCTTCTCAAAGATAACTACCACCATTCGAGCAAATGTTTCAGTTCTGCAGTTTTACAGTTTCAACCTATTTCATTATTTAATAGAAGATATTGTTCACTGGATATTTGTGTTATTCTTCGTATCTCTATGTTTATTGTATTCAGTCTGTTAATCAGTTCATTCCTCTCCTAAATCTGGATCAGAAGGGAAGAAGACCAGAGGAAAAAAAAGGCACAACCATGAATACAAAGCCAAGCTTCTGATCAAAGAAAAGAGATATTCATCTTCTCCACTCTTTTTATTATTCTACACAATTTCTCATGGCTTTATGCTTAAGTCTCTGAATTGGGCACAAGGCTGAGTTATTGAGTGTTCTTCTTGTATTCTTCCAAAATATTTTTCTTGTATGATTATGGAGTATTTACAGCCATATACATCATTGTCAAAGCTTTTGTAATGAAGACCATATTTCATGAATAAACTCCACAAAGAATTACTGTGGGGTTGATTTCAACTGTATCTTGTAACTTTGAATTTGAGGTATTTGAGATTGACCCATCCAATTCTCTTTTGATCTTGATAGTAGTACTCTTTTAAAATTATTTGAGATGATCAAATTATTCTCTCCTATTTCTGTGAGGAAGACATGGATGCATTTATATATGATTAAGAAGATTGTTATATGGTGCTGATCACGAAAAAATTCTGATGTTGAAGCCCTCCTTCAATCTTTTCTTATTGTAATGAGACTTCTTTTTGTACATAAAGATTATATCAGGTCATTGAAGACCATATCATTTCAAAAATTCAAGCAACAAAGACCTAGGGTTTGCTTCCTAAGCATTCTCCTAATTCAAGATATTAAAGTTATATCTTTTAGCCAAAGAGGAGTACCACCTCTTTAAAAACACAGGAGGATTCATATCCTCATGAGTTTGTCATTTTGGTATTGACAAATTCAAGCGTCAACATTTTTGGCGATAATATTGGAGAGAGATTTATTTCAAGATATTTGAGGCCCTGCTTCACATCATATTGAAGAACCAAAAACTCTATGGCTCAAAGTTTCAAAAATAAAATTCAAGAAAATTGCTACGTGTTTTAATTATGTTGCACCTTTTTTATAATTTCAAAAGACCCAAGAAGCAACGAAGATTAGAGAGAATGAGCTCCCTAGCAACTCCATTGGAAAGACTCAAAAGTCTAAAAAAGATGCATATTGTGATTTTTCTGAAGAATTTCATTCATGTAATGATGTTCCTCTAAATTCTTCATCAAGCCCATCATTGGCTTTACAAAATTCAACGAAAGGGAGAAATACCCAAAGAAGGAGATGATTTCGTAAAGCCCTTTAAATCTATCAGAAGTAGATTTTCAAATGCCCGATATCTCTGTTGAAATTTTTTCTATATTCTTTGGGGATGCTTCAAAAGATGTAGATCAACACATGTTTAATTTTAAAAGTACATGTCATGATTTCAACCTCACTAAAGACAATGTTACATGTAGATTATTTTTACAAACTCTGTGAGGGATGCTCTTGAATGGTATAACTCATTAATACCTAACTCCATTAGCAACTCGAATGTGTTAGAAGATTCATTTGTAGAAAATTTCATCCCAAGAATGCATTCATGTGTTTTTGTTGATGCTTTAAATGTTGTTGCCAACCCACCCTCTCCCATATGGAAACAAGATAGTGAAGTGACCAATTTTGAAGAAGAATCTAATCAAAGAGTGGATGAAATTTCTAAGTCAAGTCATGTTGCTAAAGATGAAGATAAAAATTCAAAATTACAAGAAAATTTCAACCTCCTATATACTCCATATGAAGATATTTCAAGCAACAAATTTGAGAATGAGATTGAGGAGCCTCCACCAAATACACAAGAAGATTTCAGCCTTGTAATAGATGATGAAAATCCTCAAGAGCCTTGGCAGTAAGAACAATTGGTGGAACAAATGGATCTTGAGAAAAATAATGAACAAGATGGCCATTACATGAAGGAAAAGTCTTTTCAAGACATTGTTGATGAATCAAGAATATTGGACGTGGACAGTGATAAGAAGAGAATGTTACAATTGGAAACTCTCCATCCAATCAAATACAATAGTATTTTTTAGCAGCCAAGAATTGATTTCATTGAATTATGGTTCCAAAAAATTGTTGGAGAAGCAACACAATCAGATCCTCAACACAACTTGCTCAATCTTTCTCCAATACATATTGAGAGTGCCCCTAACTCAATGGTACAAGTTTCAATATGTTCCATAGTGATGGAGTTCATTCCACAAATCAAGTCAATGCTTGAATGATTCCATTGGAAATCTACCTAGACCTAAATTTCTCCTTTCTTTCAAGTAAGTTAGGGTAGGTAGATCATGTATGTACATATTTTGTTTCTTCAGATTTAGTTTTTCACAATAAGACAATCTTTATATTGAAGTTTGAAGATAACTCCATGAAAGAAGAAGAATTACATAATCTGTTTTGAAGATGACTCCATATCCCATTGGAGAAGGAAACTGGTATTGAGATTCCGGTGTTCTCAACAACCCACAAGGGGTCATTG
>ML795655.1:124005-142632 GCA_009831015.1 Picea engelmannii
AATCCGAGTCTCTATGAAAAAATATATGCATAATTATTTCGAGAAGTCCAACGGAAATATTACAAGAAGAAATATCAATAATTTTTCTAAGTGTCATGTTCTCCTCTCCTTTCCCCTCCCTTCACCTCTCTTCATTCTCCTTTCATTCTATACTTACTCATTTTTCCCATTTCCTCATCACTCCCATTTTCCCCTTAGTATTTTCCACACTTAGCAATTTTTCCTTATTCTCCTTCCATACTTAGTTATTTCCATGTTGACATTCATTCTCCCTTTTTCTTTATTTCCCCATTTCTTTTTATTTTCCTTTCCATTTTCTTTATCTAATTTTCCATTTATTTTTTATTTTCATTTTCCCTTTTTTCTTTCCCAAATTTCACAAGTGACACATGGCAACTAAGCATTGGTGACACATGGAAACATGTAAAATCATGCCATGTGGTAACAAATCAGGTGGTGACACGTGGAAGATTTGATATCCTATCACACAGGGACACATGGCGCTGATTTGGATGTTGAGTCATGATTACTGGGTGATTATGGGGATGCCACTGGGCATTGACTGCACATGAGGTGGACTATGATTGGGCAGTCAAAAATTTAATTATTCATTAATTTTTTAAGGGGTCAAGCTACAAGTCTCCATAGTCTTCCTTTGATTCTTACTAAGTGTATATTACATTTTTCAATATATACACTAAAGACTCTTAATATCCCATGTATGTGGGATAAGAATTATAAAGAAAATTCGAAATTTAACAAAGGAGGTCGAAATTCAATCCCAGGGCCCACATTTGCCCATCAAACTTGATTGAAGGTGGGTGAGTCATGATCTTGCAAAGGCTATATCTTGAGCTCCCGACCTCCATTTGAAGCAAAAATTATACTGTTGGAAAGGTATTTAGATGAAGAAGATTATGGGAAAGGTATTGAGAGCTGAAAATTGTCAAAAGTTTCTGAAAAATTAAAATATCAATTAGTAACATTTTTATGTTTCGCTGATAAATCTGTTCAATACCTCGACTTCACGATGTCATATCTTGAGATCCGAGAGTTGGATTTGGACAAAATTTATATCCTTGGAAAGATAAGAAGATGTATATCACATCTAAATTGGTTTCAAAGGCTGAAAGTTTGTTTATAATATATGTTGTGTTGGTTTTGTCACAAGGGTGAGCAAAAACACAACACTTGCATGCTTAGTTAAGTCAACTAAACAAGATAGAGGTTTGTGAGTTGATTAAATAACCAAATACACATGAAACAAAGAAATACAACTAAAAACAACTAAGAAATAAATGTTAGAAAATATTGCAATAACTAGAACCATGAAAAACAAAAAATGACCATCATATAACTACTAATGGATCAATATATTGATAGGCTAACACCGTAGAGAAAGGCAGGGACTTATGAATCCCCTCTTCCTCCTTGGGAGGGATCTTGAGTTCTCTAATAGAGAGCTCTTCTCTTCACGTAATGGAAAGTGACAATGGTGAAGAAATACAATGCCAATCCTCTCAAGAGTTGAGTGGAATGGCCCTTGCTATAGTGTTTGAGTGATTCAAAGAGAAAAGAGGATTCTCACAGAAGAATTCTTACAACATAAAAATACCTTGAATTTCTTCTTTTTCTAGCACACCCATGGAACATATTTATAGTGTCCATTCATGGAAAGATACAACTGGTTCATAGTGTGAACACGGGGCCTTTTAGGGCACTCCCTAGACCTTGACCAACCTCCAAGCTAGATTTCGCTCAGATCTGAGTGTCAAATCGTGTTGGGGGTTGGACTAGAAGTGGTTGAGAGGTTGACAAGATTCATAAATGAGTCGTTCATGAGAAGTGCACTGTTTTCTCATAGACAGTCACACATCTTGCGCACAGTGCACACTAAGGGTTGTGTTAGCCTGCGCATTCTATGCAACGTGCACACACTTCCTTTGGTGAATCTGCACACTTTAATTTTTGAACCAAGTGTATATTTTTGTCCCTCGTTGATGGATTTTGATGCTGTAGGTGTACTAATTGTTGCTGGCATTGATGCCTTTCTTCAACCATTGTGTGTAATGTTGCAAACGATTTTTCAGTGATAACAGATGCCCCCTTATGTGTGAGGTTAGGAGCATACGTATAGCCGAAATACATCGATGTTTATTTTGATGAGAGTTCCATTGTAAGGAAGAGCGAAGAGAGGAATTGCAAGAGAAATCTATTGGAGGGAAAGGGAAAACTATGGGAACCAAACCTTTTTCTAGGGAGAAAAAAGAAAATCTGTATATAAACGAGGCAAGAATGCCCCATGCTCGTGTCATGAAACCAAAATGTGGGACTGCAACTGAATATATATGATGATGTAGATAACCAGAACACCCTCGAGGGCGATTGATAACGACATATGACAGTTCTAAATGTTGAGCGGCCTCTAAAGCGAGTAAAGGACAACTGTAAGAAGTGTCGATGACTCATAGGCATTGATAGCCTAACAAATTCAGAGGTTTTCGGCTGTTATGAAAAACTGCAAAGTTCGCATAGTAAGACCCACCGTAACATGAGAGTTTGCTGAAGTTAAATGTTATGGGGGTTAACGAAATCAGAAAGAGATGATGATTCTCTCTATGTCGTCCAAGACTCCTCATTGAAAAGGTAATGAGAGTCAAGATACTGCCACCCTTCTAGAAACTGTGTTGATGTCGACATGAAGGGGGGTGCGACGCTAAGAAGCAAAAGGATTCTTGAAATCCACTGAGTAATAGATGCTATCAGGTACTGATCAGTAACATGAATGAAGCCAAGATGTTGTGGGACTCAAGACTTCCCTTGGTTGGGGGTTTGAAGGATGACTAGCAGTAACCCTAAAACTGAATCTAGTGTAAGGGGGATAACTAGATATGGGGTTAAACTGTGCAAGAGGCTAACAAAGTGGGAAAAATATGAGATCGAGGGTACATGGATTTGGGATACTCGAGGTTTGTGAATGATGTCTTTATGAAAAAAGGTGCATTCCCCAACCAAGGGTGCCATGGGTTTCTTTGCCAGGTAAAAGAAGGTCAGTGAGGATGACAACGAAAAAGCTATGTATATGCTGGAAACAAAAGGATTTATACAATTACCAAAGAAATAAAGAGTAATTTGGGTACAGTATACAGATATAGAAACAGGTGCCCCAGTGAAAGATGGCCTAGCCTGTTTAGAGCACAAGTTTGTGAAAGAGAACTAGTGGAGGGTGGGGGCCCCATGGGTGGGTTTTTGTAATAGGTAAGTGGGTGGTGGACAATCCGCAGATGGAAAAACTGATGGTGGATGAGATGGAGGGCTAATGAAACTGCGGGGGTGCAGTCAATAGAACCAAGTGTGAGATGATATGACCCGAGGGTCCATTGGGAAGGTTAGAAATATGATGAGAAGAAGTATGGGGTTCATTCTCGGAAGTGAAAAATACCATTGGGACTCCCAATCCTAGGGGGTGAAAGCAACATGAGTGTCAAGTTGTCTAGGGGAACTATTAATGGGACAACTCATGTGGGGGAGAGTGCTACCGGTTTATAGTACTAAAATGTGGTAGAGGTAAAGATACTGCAGAGCCGGATGTAGGGACCCTAAAGGAAAATGTCAGAGGGTGTGACTGGGATATGAAATTAATTTACAGAGTGAATAATTACATGCCAATGTTGAACATATACCTGAAGAGGCTGTAAAGCTGGCTGAACAAGCACCTACACACAAAAAACCAAATACCCGACATGAACAATATCTGATGATAAAGAATATATGACAACTATTTGATTAAAACTGAAAGTGATCATGCGTACCTAAACATGGCGTGAGAAACATGATCCTCTGGGGACAAGCACAGATGATAACCCGGGGAATGTGAATGTGTAGATGGTGGGATCAAGATCTCGTGGCTAAGAACGGATTGGAAAACGAAGGCTCTGGGCTCCTGTAATAGAGTGTGGAAGTTGGGAAAAAGGGGCTATACATGGATGGTGGGCCCACAATGCCATCTCATTTGTACCTGTCACCATTGTTGATCTGACGAGAGAGCTGTGAGGTGATTTCGATATTACGAGAGCATGTGGCTACCGATCCGGGAGTGATGAGAGATAGGTTAATTTCCCTATCATCCCGCATATTGTGAATTTGATAGATTGTAGGTAGGGGTTGTATTGAGGGTCGTACAAGGGTTTTTAAGGGTAGGGGCCCACAAGTGCACGGAAAAAGGGGGAATACTTGCGCATATGTGCACATGTATAACTCAATTTCCTGCACATTATGTGCGGGTTTTTTCGTAATAGTTGTGCATTGAGGAGTGTGCAGTTGTGGTGGGGAAACACACACATAATGTGCGGTTGTGCTTGAGAAAACCGTGCATGTGGGCATGTGGGTAGGACAGACAGACGCGTAAGGGATGTGCACCTGTACAAGTGACAAGTATGCACCCATGCGCGGTTGTATGTGAGATAGCTGCGCATTAGTGCACATCTGTATGAAGCACATTCGCGCACATGTGCGCAACTGTTTGGGGGAAAGTCGTGCACTATGGGCAGACTAAGGGATTATGACTATTTGATATTTATGCTTTTTGGTTTATGGATGATATGGCTGATCAGATGTTTCTGGGTGGATGCAGGTGATCAACAGAGTCTAGAGCACGATGTCGGTCCATTGGTGAGAGCACGACTGGGACCGGTTGTAAGAGGCTGCGAGGGCGCAACCTGGAGTACGTAGACACTTGGAAGCCTACAGGTTGCTCAAGTTTTTTGACTGCCCTCTGATATGGTCGCATGAGTTCTTGCTATAGTTTCTGATTAGGATGTGGAGCACTGATCTATAGTTCTTCGTGGTGAAGGGGGAGTATCTTACGTTGTCTGCAACAGAGGACATGTACTTTTTGATGGGACTCCCATTCCATGGGAGGGCCCTAGCCGTTGATCCCCATCTTCCAGGGGAGGATCGGGTGGAGACCATGGCAGATCGACATTGTTCTGGGCTGAACCCTATGTCGGGTTTGGTTGTCTGGATTGAGCCCATCGATGACTTGTTGACTGAGTGCATTACGTCCATGGTGGTGAGGATATATGGATCCTTGGGTACTCAACAAATCACTGGTGGTCAATTGAGGGTGGTGGAGGAGGTTCTGGATGGGGACCTGTTTGCATGGGGTGTGCTGATGCATACCCAGATGATGTCCAAGTTGAACTGGTGTCGACATGCTGAATCCGGTGACTTTGCATTCGAATTTGTTTTGGTGGCTTGGTTCTTGGAGAGGGTGTCTGCGCCCTTCGATTTTGGTAGATCCAACGTCGCGGAAAGATCCGCAATTGATGCGATGGGCACACTTGTTGGTCCGACATGGAGGAGGGGAGGGTGGCCATTATTTCACGACCACGGTGGCTCGAGTGTGGCGTCATATGACAAAGGTGATTCTGCGATATCCATATGTCGGTATGGACTACAGGTATGATACAAACATGGTGCTACCTCTTGGGGAGGACTGGGATGAGAGAGGTATGTGTTTTATCCATTTTTGTGATTTTGGTAGATAACATTTATCAAACATGTATATGGATGATGACATTATATCTAATTTTTTTTTACAGATGTTGGACCCTGGGGAAGAGAGGTAGAGGTTGTCACGGAGCCAGATCGACAAGAGCCCGCATTGCCGGGGGCTGGGCAGAGGCACCGACGAGATGACACCGATGCTGGACCAACCAGAGAGCCACAAGGAGATGTTGCGACCACCTTAGAGGATCTACGCCGATAGTTCGAGTGGGTCCTTCAGGGTTTTTCTGAGGGCATATGGGCCCACATACAAGATGAGGAAGTCATGAACCAGTGTGTGGAGGTACCAATAGAGTGGTGAACGTTGATCTGCAGAGCAATAGTGGCAAGGGCATCGATGATTGGTCGGATGCCTCCTGGAGCTGGAGGGACCCCAACTGGTGGGGCACCTTCGACTGACAGAGGAACTAGGGAGGATCTCTGGGGGCACCTTGAGTGCCAAGTTTTGGGGTGTACGAGATTGGGATGCCAATTTTGTATAGGGTAGTGGATACCCAGTTTTTGTGTACTCATAGGGATGATGGGATTTCAAGAGACTACGAGCAACCGTATATCTATTTTTTGTAAACATTTATGACCTTGATGATATATATATGATGGATACATTAATCATTCATGTCTTTATGTTTTTTGTATATGATGTATGATGTCTATGCTATGTGTTGACAAATGTATGATGTTGTGTATATGATGTTGTTTAATGTGATAAATTCCAATCTAATACTAGGTTAGCCATGTGATCTGCTACTTGATTGAAGTTTCTTGGAATATGTGTAAATGTGATGGAATCAATGTTTCGAGATAGGAGTCTAACTTGCAGGTATTTTCGAAAGAGGCAAGGATCGTGAACATGATACACGTTGTTGAGCTATAGGACGATAAGCTGGGAATCTAATAGAATGCTAAGGTGACGAATGCGACGGTGACTGGCCTTGGCGAGGAGACCAATGACGATTTCATATTCGGATTGGTTGTTGGTGGTTGGGCCTAAGCATATGCCACTAGAATGGAGTGGTATATGTGAGGGGGTATAGAGGGCCCAAGTGACCGAAGCAAGATTCTGGGTCCAGTGGCTAGCACCATTAGCGTAACCGATGTGGTAGGCTGATGGATGAGGCATTTGTCAATAACATGGGTGATAGATTAGACATGAGGAGTGGTGGCAACAAAGAAGACTAAAAACTCTAGAAATGTGTACAAAGAGAAACCTAAGGTAGGGGGGCTACACTTAGGTGTAAAACCTCTTTAAGTACAACCCATTGATAAGTTCTTTGAGAGGGTAGCCTTCTAGAGAGGCCAAGATGTAGGCACCTTTGGTGAGGCAGTGTTGGATGATGAAGGGGTCGTGCCATATTGACTCAAATTTTCCATGGCCCAGAGTGTCGTGGGAAATATCATAGGCTAACACGAGATCACCTTCGTTGAATTAGCGAAGGTGGATTTTGACCATTTTTTGGCTTCCTCATTGTGTTGTAATGAAGATCGATGGTCTTCATCAAGTGAATCTAAGGTCAGCATGCCCTGCTCCATTAGAGCAGTGTTAGGTAAGAGATCTATGGCAGTTCTTAACATTGGGATTTCACACTTGATAGGGAGGGTGGCTTTGATCCCATGGACGAGGTGGAACGGTGTAAAACCGATGGCAGTTTTGACTGGCATGCGATAAGCCCATAAAGCGGAAAACAACATATGGTGCCAATTGGTCTTATGTTTGTTGATGGTACGTTGTAGCATGATTTTGGGGACTTTATTGACAACCTCTACCTGTCTGTTGGATTGGGGGTAGTATGGGGAGGAAAAATCATGGGTGAAGCCTAACTTTGAGGAGAGTTCTGCAAAGATCTCATTGTCAAAATGTTTACCATGATCAGAAACTAGCTGTTGTGGGACTCTGAATTGGGTAATGATGTGGTTGAAGAAAAAACGTGTTGTTGTGTCAGCAATGTTGTTAAATGTGGGCATGGCTTCGACCCATTTGGTAAAGTAATCCACGACCATGAAAATGCACTTTTGTCCATTACTGGATATAGGATGGCAAGTCATGAAGTCTATGCCCCATTTATAGAAGGGGCCGACTGTGATGACTGGGTGTAGAAGAGTTGGTGGAGCTCATGCTTTGTGTGCATAAAGCCGACATTTGTTGCATCACTTGACAACATGGGTGTAGTCATGAAACAGAGTGGGCCCGAAGTACCCTGCTTGAATGATTTTTTAGGAGGTATACATACCCGAGAGGTGGCCACCGCAAGCGCTTCTTTGGCAATCATTCAATACTTTTTCGGCTTCGTCGATGGTAAGACATTGTCGAAGGATGGTATCGACCCCACGTCGATAGAGAATGTCTCTGATGAGGAGGTATTGGGGGGACTAATGGAAAATGTGTCGACGATCATCTCGAGAGAAATGAGACCCAAACTTCTATGTACGAAGGTAGATAAGGAGGTCGCCGTACCAGGGGTCATTGGAGGGGATGAAGAAGAGGTGTTCATTGAGGAAATCCTCATTGAAGGGGGAAGCTTTGGCGTCTGAGGGAAAATCCATAAAGAGTTCTGCTAGGACCAGAGATTTATTTCTTTTGGGAGTAGAGAACTCTAGATCGTATTCCTAGAGGATAATGATCCATCGGGAAAATTTTCCATTTATCTACTGTCGACTAAGCAAGTATTGCATGGGGTTAGAATCTGCTACGACCTTGGTAGTTTGAAGCAGAATATAATGTCACAATTTTTGGACTGCGAGGACAACTTCTAACACGAGTTTATCATCATGATTATACTTCAGAGATGGGCCAAAAATGTTTTTACTAATGTAGTAAATCACATGTTCACTCCCATCATCCCCTAATTGGATGAGGACTCCTGCTACTGAAACAATATAGGATGATAAGTAGAGGATGTAATTGCGATCATAGTCCAGGGGACTAATAAAAGGGGCAATGGAGAGGGCATATTTTAAATCATCAAGAGTTGTTTGAGCATGTTCGTACCATCAAAATTGGATATCATGTCGCAGTAGGCAGAGAAAACCATGTGTGCGAGTGGCATAGTTTGGGACAAAGTGACGCAAAAATTTGGCTTTGCCTTGTAGGCTCTGAAGTTGGCGTAAATTCCTAGGTGGTGGAATTTCTATGATAGCTTGGAGCTTGAGGGGGTCTACCGTGATTTCGTGTTGGGATACAATGAACCTGAGGAGGTGTTTGACAGTGATGCAAAATACACACTTTAGGGGGTTCAAGCGGATATTATACTGGCGACATCGTTGGAAAACGATGTGTAAGTCGTCTAAGTGTTGGGTTCGATTTTTAGATCGAGAAGTGAAGTCATCCAAATAAGAAAGGATGATGCGAGCAAGATCATGAAAAATGTAGGTCATGGCCAATTGAAATGTAACATTTTTATTTTTTAGTCCAAAAGGCATGATGCGATAAGCAAAGGTACCCCAAGGGGTAGTAAAAGCGGTTTTGTACTGATCTGTTGGGTGGATTTGAATTTGATTGTAGCCGGAGAACCCATTCATAAAGGACAATGCCTCATGGTCGACACAATCATCGATGATTTGGTCAATGAAAGGGCTTGGGTAGTTGTCTTTGGGACAAGCGTGGTTGAGATCATGAAAGTCTGTTTATACGCAAATAGTTCCCTATTTTTTGTTAACAGGGACGGGGTTCGAGACTGATGAAGTGTACACAATGGGGTAAATGAACCCAACAACATGTAACTTGTCAATTTCGGCTTTCATAGCCACTGCTTTGGATGGGTGGAGGGGGCGTTGCTTTTGACAAACAAGGGAAATATCTGTCTAGGTGTCGATTCAATGTTTGACTATAGAAGGATTGAGGCCAGGTATCTCCATATATGACTAGGAAAAAATATCCCGATATTCTTGAAAGAGGGCTTTGTAAGCAACGATCTCTTCAAGGGAGCATGCAGTGCCAATGGTGATCTCTTCTATAATGCCCGGTTTAATGGAAATGCCAATTTTGATATGGGGGAGATGTTGGCCATGTTGCCTTCTTCAAAATCATCAAGGGTAGGGATAGGGTTTTTGAACCAATCATTATGCCCCAGAGGAATAAAATCCTTGGTTTCGATTGCGCACAGGGAGTCTTGGGTAGGAGAGTGAATGGCCTCTTGTGAGAGGAAAAGTGCTCGATGATGGAGCACATTCCATGGGTAATCAAGGGTAGTTAGTTCCTCCATGATATCTTCATCGCAGTGGAAAATGAGAGAAGATAGGGGATTGTGGGAGATGGCAGGGGGAACCATTAATGGGTAAGTATTATTGTCCTCGGGGGATGAGGATGTAGACGAGATATCGTATATAGGGTGCGATGGCTCTCTTGACATAAACCAAATGTCACGAAACTATGGATGGTATCTCATTCACGCAGAGACTGATGAAGAAATATAACGAATGTCAGTAATGTGAGCAGTAGTAGGGAGAGCCTGAGATGGCTTAGGCAGGGATGTATGTCGTACTGCGGCTAATGTTTGGTGGAATTGAGGTAGAGATGGGAAATGATGAGTGTAATGGCCATATTCTGAGCATATGGCACAAGCGAAATTGGTTCATAACCTTTTCTTGCGTGTGGTTGAGGAATCCGTAGTAGTAGATGAAGTACTTGGTGGAGTGGTAAGCCATGGGTTTCCTTTGGGGAGCTGGATAATATTGCATAACTCGGGAAGAGTAGGACATATATTAGTGGGGTGTCCTTATCTGTCACATAGTGCGCAAGGAGGTTGAGCTCGGGGAGGGGGCGAAGCTATGGGCTCATTCTTCCTTCGTCTTCCCTAGTGGTAGTGATGTTGCCTCCAGTTGGGGGTGAGGGTGGTGTGGTAGGAGCCTGTACTGGGATATACATTGGTAATCCCTCTGTCTGAGGAGGGAGAGATGGTGTAGGAACCATAGCGGGTGGATGGAGATACCATACAAGGATGGAAAGCACCATGTTGGGGAGGGTGAGAGTAAAAGCTACATGGAATGCTTGTAATCCAAGTGGGGGGTAGAAAAAAGGAATTTGGGTAATGGCTTGGGGGACTGTCTCCCAAATTGGTATTTTCCCCTGGAGGGGGGGAAAATTTGGGACAAGTGGTTCGGTGGTGTTTTCAAGGAATTCAGGAGGTAGTAGTTCAACGACTGGTGGAAATTCATTGTGGGGAGGGGCCTCCGTGAGAGGAGTAGTGCCTCCGATATTTGTTCTGTTAGAGGAAAATATAAACACTTGTGCCAAAATGGAATAATTTAGGAGAGGTGGTGCTCGATGATAAGTCCCTAACAAGGATGGGTTCTTGAATATTCCATGACCCATGTTGATGACTGAAAAAGCATATGAGCTAGTGTGGACAAGGGGGATAATGTTATCAATGTTGGCGAAATGATTAGGCTCGTAATGTGTAAGTTGGTCGATGGTGATGATCTTCCCGTTATGGGGGAACATCATTGTATGAAACACAAAAGAGGCTACAACCTTCATAGCATACATGTCGTTATGCCCGAACAAGATATTGTAATAAAGTGGGGCGTTTATAACTTCAATGTCAATCAGGATGGTGTTTCCCCCAACCTCTATGAGGACATTTTGGAAGGGCCCTTCAGGGGATGATGGTTGACCATCATAATCTCTCAAGGTGATGGCAAATGGTACTAGCTCCAGTGAGCTGAGTTTCTGCCAGATGACTTTGGACATGATGCATGTGGATGCATCAATGAATTGTGATGTTCCAAATCTTAACTGGTATCTGGAAAGCTACCAGAGCAGGGAGGCGTGGTTCTCCGTTATCTAAATCAAAAGTGATGAGTCGAGTATCAATTGGGTTGACTTCCCCTAAGGCAGAAAGCAAGGATTTGTGCTGTGATGGGAAGGTTTGGAGGACCTCCAACATAGACATGGCTGCAGGATGTGCTAAATCATCGACCAGGCTGTAGTTATGTGTTGCCCTAGCCTAAGGGTTATGTACATTCCTCTATAGAGGTACGTGGGGTATACAGGAATTGGGTTCATTGCTAGTGCATGGGATCATCAATGGTTGTCTGGTTTTATCGAGAGTTGTTCCTGAGGTGGTTGGGGTGGAGTTGGGGGGGGGGGAATCCGTATTGACGACCACGTGTTTGCATAAGAATCTCTTCTTTGCTGGTGTTATCACATGAAGTTGTTAAGGGTAACATGTAGTTGTTGTTAAGACCTAAGTTTTCACCCCTGCTCCATCTCTCTCTTTTCTGTATACTGTCCCATAGATTTTTCCTCTTCTTGTCGATAAAGTCGGTTTCCCTTTTGTTCAAAGACTTGGTTTTCCTTAGTTTCTTTCTTCACTGATTCTCCGCACAAAGTTTTTTTTTTTTTCTTGAAGGATAAACACATATCGTGATTTGGTTCGAATTACTGGTCATCTTGTTTTCCATTGATTGAGTTCACATCAGGTCATCCAAGTCCTTTGTTTGCACAGGAAATAACCATAAGCACAAAATGAAACATTCATAACAGTCTATTTCAAGCTTTAAATACAAGCAAAAAAATAGGTTCAATTTTAAATGGAGGAGATCCCATGTACAGTTTGGACTAGCGGCTCTCATGCATTCAGAGTTTCAAAGTCACGCAAGGCTTAACAACCAGACAGAAGCCCCGAAGTGTCGAAGCACACATAACTCATATGCCAAGGACACATGACATTCATTTCAGGCTACCACATCAGTCCAGGCCCATACTACTCCGGGAGTTATACAAACTCTACATGCAGAAACTTCCGAAGCCCAAAATGCCGAAGACACTTGGCACTCATCAGTTCAGATGCGTGGCACACTCATCAGTCATAACGAGAGGCACTCATTCCAGGTCATTTGGTTTCGCCATTCATCCATTTCCACGTGACACATGTCACCCTTCTTTCCATGACACGTCAACACAATGACGTCAGGCCACCATGTCAGATTTGAGAGATCGTCCTCCAGGATATATTCTTGTTCAACATCAAAAGCTCTTGAACGCCAAAATTGGCTCCATCTCTAAACATGGTTAAAAGGATTCTGGAGTTAACGGATGGATAAAATTTAGCAGGTGCGCTAAAATAGTAGGGTTACCTATATCGCAGATTGCAACAAGATCGACAACCACACTTCATTGCGGAGACGGAACGTGCTCGAACATTAAAATCCTAGAGTGGTCCCAAAATCGAAACCATGGTATAGCTAGAGAGGTACGTGGTAGTTGGTAGTGGATTGCGGGAGTTAGAGCGGTGTGGATCCAAACCGCCATTGACAACTTCCACAATCACGTGCTTATATAGGGTCCAATCCAAGAGCAACGCGTGGTGACAAAGCTAGGTGTTAAGCCAAATCATCAAAGGAAATTCACAAGGAGAAGAAGAAGGCTAATAGACCATGACCAGTCTATCACTAGAGGAAAGAGTGAGGAAGCCGTGGAGAGGGTTCATTATGTCAAAATGACCCAGATCTCTCCTTACTGAAATAATAAGCCTCATCCTGATCCCAAGGAGAAATCAGTTAATGAAGGAAGGACCGATTGTTGAACAATTGACTACCCCCTTAAAAGGAAGCATGGAGTGTCTAGCCGAGGAGACAAAAAGTTGTCAGCCCGAAGTACCACAGAGGGCAATTTTTCCTACAGGCCTAGACTGACTCAAGTTTCCTTCTGACAGAAGGAACAAGACATGTGGAGAACGTTCCGAAAGGGGAGAAAAGGTGTGCAAAAAGAATACATGAGAGGACAAACAAGTTGTCTACTGTTTTGATTATAAATACACCAGATGAATGATATGAGAGGTTCTGATGGTTGAGCAGAGCTCCCTTTTTGTAATATTTTGATTAAACATAGTTGTTCTCTGGTTACGTATGAGACTTGAGACATTTTCATTAATAGAAGTCAGTTTCCTTTCATCATATTGTTTTCTCTTATTCTGAAATGCTCATGCTTAGATGATCCATATGAGATGTTGTAGTTGTGTTATAATGGATGTTTGATTATAATGCTGCTATGAATATTTTTCGGTATTTTAAACTTGAAGTTCAAGAATTTTCTCGTGACTAATTTTTTATTCACTAAGCTGCTTGAAGGCCTGATGCTTATAACAGACTTATCCACCTTCCTCACTAAGTATTTCTTCTATTCACCTTTATCCTTAAATCATTGACTAAAGTTAATAAAAACCTCATTTTCTTATGCATGCTAGCCCATATTTCTGCGTTAAAACATTCTTATGCTGAGATTTGTCCATTTGAATTTTAATCATTAACCTACATTCACAAACCTTTTGATGGGTACTGGGCTTATCCTATTTCAATCTGAGGGTAACTCTTAGTGCTAACATTCTTGGCGCCGTTTCCGGGGAACAAATTGGAGACATTTCCTTGGGATTGAACGACAAAGCAACATTGATTGTGAAGGTGAATTAAAAATCAATACATTGAAGATTGCATCTTGCACCTGGTGACTCCACTATTTCAGTTGTGGATCCCAAAGGCAGACACACAAGGTCTACTCCACATCTACCTCTAGCAACACCTGAAGTTGACCTAGAGAGGATTATCAATAAAATAAATATTTCTCAAGAAGGATTTGTTGCTGCCTTACCAGGTACTTCTGGTCATTTACATGATTCTACTTTTAAAAATCTAGTAACTATTGTTATCACTAAGAATCACCCTCAGATTGCAAGAGGATAAGCCCAATACCCATCAAAAGGTTTGTAAGTTTAAATTAATGATGAAAGGTCAAATGGACAAAGCTCAACATAAGAATGTTTTAACACATAAATCTGGGCTAGCATGCATAAGAAAATGAGGTTTTGATTAACTTCAGTCAGTGGCTTAAGGATAAAGGAGAATAGAAGGAAGACTTAGTGAGGAAGGTGGATAGGTCTGCTATAAGCACTAGGCTTTCAAGCAGCTAGGAGAAGAAAAACTCAGTCACAAGAACTTCTTGAACTTAAAGTTTAGAACACTGAAAAACATTCATAGCAACATTATATTCAAACCTCCATTATAACACAACCACAACATCTCATATGGATCATCCAATCATGAGCATTTCAGAATAAGAAGAAACAAGATGATGAAAGGAAACTGACTTCCATTAATGAAAATGTCTCAAGCCTCATACATAACCAGAGAACAACTCTGTTTAATCAAAATATTACGAAAAGGGAGCTCTACTCAACCATCTGAACCTCTCATATAGTAGACAACAACTAGTGGTGCGAGCTGGCCTTCCTATCCTAGGATTCTCCACAAAAAACTACAATTCGAACATATGTACCAACATATCTAACAAGCTAGTAAAATTAAGGAGCCATGTTGGCAACCACTCTAAAAAAAAATGAATGACATGTCTTGTTGCTTGGGTGCATCTTCTCCAGGGCCGTGTGTCCTCCAAGCTCGTATGCTGATCTCTAGCTGTCCCCTGTTGATCTTTGATTCCCTCCAAATCATCAAAGTCAAGAGGAAGTAATGAATTCAAAACCTCTGACTGTAATGGCAAGTTCGTAGGTCCATTCCATAGCGCATTCGGTAGCCAATTCTGTAGCGCCCTCTTATAAATTCTCTGCAGATTCCTTAGCGCCCCTTTGAAAATTTTCTCTGTAGATTCCGTAGCGCCCTTCTTCTCGTTTTATCTGTGAGAGACTGCTCGCAATCTGCTAACGTTTCGCTTCTCGTCGTGACGTTCCTTTGATGATTTGACTTAACACCCAGTTTTGTTGCCACATGTCGCTCTTAGACTGGACCCTATATAAGCACGTGATTTCAGAAGTTGTCAAGGGTGTTTTGGATCCACACTACTTCGACTCCCGAAATCCACCACCAACTTCCATGTACCTCTCTAGCTATACCATGGTTTCGATTTTGGGACTGCTCTAGGATTTTAACGTTAGAGCATGTTCCGTCCCCGAAATGAAGTGTGTATGTCGATCTTGCTGCAATCTGTGATTTGGGTAATCCTGCTATTTTAGTGGCCCTGCTAAAGTTTATCTATCCGCCAACTCTAGGATCCTTTTAACCATGTTTAGAGATGGCACCAATTTTGGCGTTCGGGAACTTTGGATGCTGTGTTTTGTGCTCATGGTTATTTTCTGTGCAAACAAAGGACTTGGAGGACCTATTGTGAGCTCAATCAATGGAAAAAAAGATGACGAGTAATTCAAACCAAATGAAAAACTTTGTGCAAAGAATTAGTCAAGCAAAACAATAAGGAGAACCAGGTCATTGAACAAAAGGGAAACTGACTTTATCAACCAGAAGAGGAGAAAATTCTAGGAAGGTATGCAAAAAAGAGAGAGACGGGGCAGAGGTGTAGACTTAGATCTTAACAACAACTACATATGAACCATGACAACTTCATGTGATAACATTGGCTCCATAGGGGATGGCATGCTCCCCGTGAGCTGCCAAGAACAAGTAGCTTCAGTGTCTTATCCTAGGGCTATGGGGTCACTTATTCAAACAGAAATAAAAATAAAAGAAAAAGTGATGTTTACAATGAATGGAAATCCAATCATGGCTTAAGAAAAATATTTTTTTAGAAAGTGCCCATCGACAGGGCCACCAAAAACTTCGGAATCCTCTAAGTTTTGCAATTTATAAGTGTTATTTGAAAATACCTCAGAAATATTGAAAGGACCAATCCACAAAGCTTCAAATTTACTATGTTTTCCTTTGTATTGATTGGGTGCATCCAACTTGAGCACTAGATCTACCAGCTGGAAATATTCTTTGCTTAACTTCTTGTCAAAGGCTTGCATGATATTTTGTTGATGGTCCTGTGCTTTAACAAGTAGCTGCTCCCTAGTCCGATGTACTTCTACAAGCTTTTGTATCCTCTTGACCATATCATCAGGTTCTCCTTGGTAGTCGTGGAGGAATTTTTCCACAAGCAAGGCAAGATGAGTAGGAAAGATAGCCTCAACCCCATATACAAGCTGAAAAGGGGAAACACCAAGTGACCTCTTTGTTGTAACTCTATCATCCCATAAGGCAAATTTTAGCTTTGAGTCCCATGCTTTCTTATTATCTTCTAACAATTCCTGATGATCTTTATGAGGCTCTTGTTAGAGGACTCTGCCAAACCATTTCCTTGGGGGTAGTAATGAGTAGAATTGACTAATGTAATCCCACACTGTTCACAAAATTTGATCAATGGTTCAACTTTGAAGGAGGCAACATTGTCAGTAACAATACTGTTTGGACAACCAAATCTTGACATGATATCATCAAGAAAACTAATGATTACCTTGTGAGAGGCATTCCTTGTAGGAATGGATTCTATCCACTTGATGAAGTAATCGGTGGAAGTCAAAATCCACCTATGCTAACCACTTGAAGCTGGATGTATTTACCCAATGAAGTCAATACCCCATTGTTGAAAAGGTCCAGAAACCACCACAGGCTCCAAAGGTAAAGATTTGAGCTACTGCTTTCCAGGAAACTTTTGGCATTTGACACAAGCTCTAATCTTTGCACAAACATCAGTAAAAATGCTAGGCCATAAATACACAACTATGAGGATCTTATAGGCTGTGGTTCTCCAAAAATGATGGCCCCCACATAAGCTATCATGAAAGTCAGCCATGGCCTTTTGGGCCTCCTGTGGATACAAACATCTCAAAAGAACTACTAGAGGATCTTTCCAATACAAGACATGATCAATGAGACAATATCTGATTGCTTTAAGCTTCAAAACTCTCACCTTATTCTTGTTCAAACCATCAGGAGGCTGCAACTTCTATAGAAAATATATGATGTCCTTATTCCAAGTGCATTCTGCCAAATTTGGGTTGATATGGGAGCTTTTATCAACAAAATCAACTTGTTAATTTTCTGAGTTTATGTTCATGGAATTAACCCCTAAAGATTTTCAATTTGATTCAGCCAACAACCTGGCTAAACCTTGGCCTTTCACTAATTTAGAGGGCTTCATTTCAAGGCCAAATTCCATAATTTTAGCAATCCATTTTCTCCTCTTCCCATCTATGTCAGGCTGGATAAGTATCTCTTTCACTGAGGCTAAAGGGACATATGCAACAATCTTTGAATGCAAAACATAAACTTTGAAATCCTTGAGGGCTTTGACCAAAGCATAAGCCTTCTTTTCCATGATATCATATCTCATTTCTGCATCCCTCAATTCTTTACTGAAAAAAAAAATAGGCTGCTCTGACCCCTCTGTTTTTTTCTGTAGCAAAACAACAACCATTGTGTCAAATGAGGCGAAGGAAAATATTAGAAACTCCTTGGAATAGTCAGGGATGATGAGCACATGTGCTTCAATCAAGGCCTTTTTTATCTGATCAAAAGATTCTCTAGCCTCAGTAATCCATTTCACCTCATTTCCTTTCCTAAGCATGGATGTAATGTACTTCACTAATTCAACAAAGTTAGAGATGGACCTTCTTAGAAAATTGATGTTACCCAAGAAAGACTAAACTTCTTTCTTGGATCTAGGAAAACATAAGGTATGGATGACCTCTACTCTTCTTGGATCAATTCTTACCCCTTCTGTTGATACAATGTTCCCCAATAACTTACCTTCCTTCATAGAAAACAAAGACTTCTTAGGATTGAGAGAGAGACCAAACTTTCTGCACTTCAAGAAGACCTTTTTCAAATGATGATAATGCTCTTTATCATATTTTGAGAACACTGTAATTTCATCTATATAGATGAATACAAATTTGTCCTTCTCCCCAATAAAGGCAATGTCCATGGCTCGCTGAAAGGTTGCTCCTGCATTCATCAATCCAAAGGGAATTTTATCATACATGAATGTGCCCCGAGGAGTAGTAAAGTTTGTCTTCTCTCTATTTTCAGGGAAGACAAAGATTTTCTTGTAGCCAGAAAAGCCATCAATCATAGACATCCTAGATGAACCAACGACTCTCTGCAAAATGTGCTCCATCTTTGGCAAGGGGTAGTTATATTTCTTGGAGCTTCTATTCAAATTCCTGAAATCAACACATAGTCTAATTTCTCCATTTTCTTCCTCACAAGGACCAAGTTAGCCACCCACTCAGAGTATCTCAAAGGAATGATGATTTTGGCATCCAAAAACTTCTC
>ML795655.1:145747-158324 GCA_009831015.1 Picea engelmannii
TTCTTTGCTTCTAGCTACCACATCCTTAGCAAAATTTTCTGTTATAGTGGGCTGATCAGAAGGGTCAGTCTTTCCCTCTTTCTTTTTTGACCTTAGGTTGCATTTTCTTGGATTGTCATTTGTTTTTTCCCCTTTACTCAATTCATTTAACTAACTATCCATGAGAGACTCTTCATATGTAGATTGGGTTAAATGAGGAGATGAAGAGATGTCACCAAGACAATGTATTTCATGATCAGTTTCTTCATCCTCTCATTCTTCATCAACAATAGGGTTGTTTTGGAGAGGGGCTTGGAATTTTTGATCATTCCTATCCCTATTTCTTTGATCTCTTTGGAGGACCCGAGGGGCATTATTTTGTCTTCTAAAATTACCTATATAATCAACATTTTGTGTGTTCTTATAGTTCTGTTTTCCTTCAAGTTTCAACTTCTCCATTTCAACAGAAAGTGATTTTACCAATTTTGTAAGTTCATCAACTTGAGGGTGGACACCAGGGGATTCAAAGGTTGAAGATTCAACCCTACTTCTCCTTCTGTCTCTATCAAATTTTCCCCTAAGTTTTTCAGCTTCCAATATGTTATATTCTACTTCCAAAGCTACATCTTGCATATGGGCTAGAGAGGTAGATATTCTTTCTCTCAACAAGAGGCAAAACTCAGGGTCAAAAGCACTGGCATAGGTAATCTTGGCAGAGGTTTCTGTAGGCTTTATTTTAGTGGGAATCTTGTTGTACATTTTATTAAATCTTTTTGAGAAGTCCGAAATAGATTCCCCCTCTTTCCTCCTAAGTGATCCACATTCTGTAATATAATAAAGAAAATTCTTTTTATCCCCCCAATGCCTCAGGAAAGCATCATCCAAAGCTTCAATCCCAACAATAGATCCAGGATTCAAACCCCTAAACCATTTCCTATCCTCACCATCAAGGCTCTGTACAAATACTCTCATCCATACATCTTCATTTTGAATGTTAAGGTTGTCTGCATAACTATAAAAGGCGGCAATATGTTCTTCCGCAGTTATGTCTTCCGCCCCTATGAACTTGGGCATGTACTTAAGGTAGTTTCCAGCTAGGAGAGAATTCATAGGATGAGGTAAGACAAGAGCGGCATACCTAGTAGCCACTATGGCATCCATCCTATTTCTAGGAAGGTTAGCACCTGCCATTGGGTTGTGAACTGTAGGAGAACAAGGGCGAGATAGAGTTTTGACAGGTACAACTACAACTTGGAATTTTGGAGAAAGAGGAAGCTTGGCTGGAGAGGTTTCAGTTTTCATAGGAAGAGGTTGAGTCTTTGAGGAAGATGGTATAGGGTCCAAGGGAAGAAAGGCTTCCTCCTCTTTGGTCACAACAACTTTGATAGGAGGAGGAGTCAGAAAATATTCTAAGCTCTCTAGTCTAAACCACTTTACAACATCAGGAGAAGCAAGGGTTTCAAAACTTTCTTCTTTCAATTTGGGGCTAAAAGAAGAGTATTCAACAAGAAAAATTTCAAAATCCAAACTTCTAGAAACTTCAGTAGAAGGTAAAAGAGGAGAATTGGATATAGCTATTGGAGTTTTAAAAGTAGAATCATGTAAATGACTAGAAGTACCTGGTACAACAACTGAAAAGCCTTCTTGAGAAGTCTTTCCTTTCTTGATAATCCTTTATGGGCCAGCTTCAAGTGTTTCCAATGGTAGATGTGTAGTAGACCTCGTGTGTCTGCCTTTGGGAGCCACAACTGAAATAGTGGAGTCGCCAGGTGCAAGCTGCAATCTTCAATATACTAATTTTTGATGCACCTTCAGAATTATAATGCTTTGTCGTTCAACCCTAGGGAAATGTCTTCCATTTGTTCCTCAGAAATGATGCCAAGAATGTTATCAATGATAATCACCCTCAGATTGTAAGAGGATAAGCCCAGTACCCATCAAAAGGTTTGTAAGTGTAAATTAATGATTAAATATCAAATGGACAAAGCTCAACATAAGAATGTTTTAACATAGAAATCCAGGCTAGCATGCATAAGAAAATGATGTTTTGATTAACTTCAGTCAGTGGCTTAAGAATAAAGGTGAATAAAAGGAAGACTTAGTGAGGAAGGTGGATAGGTATGCTATAAGCACCAGGCTTTCAAGCAACTAGAAGAAGAAAAAGTCAGTGACAAGAACTTCTTGAACTTAAAGTTTAGAACACTGAAAAACATTCATAGCAACATTATAATCAAACCTCCATTATAACACAACCACACCATATCATATGGATCATCCAATCATGAGAATTTCATAATAAGAAGAAACCAAATGATGAAAGGAAACTGACTTCCATTAATGAAAATGTCTCAAGTCTCATACATAACCAGAGAACAACTCTGTTTAATCAAAATATTACAAAAAGGGAGCTCTGCTCAACCATCCGAACCTCTCATATCATTCGTCTGATGTATTTATAATCAAAATAGTAGACAACAACTAGAGGTGCGATCTGGCCTTCCTATCCTAGGATTCTCCACAAAAAAATACAATTCTAACATATGTACCGACAAATCTAACAAACTGCTAAAATTAAGGAACCATGTTGGCAACCACTCTAACACAAAAAAATGAATGACATGTCTTGCTTCTTAGGTGCATCTTCTCCAGGGCTGTGTTTCCTCCAAGATTGCATGATGATCTCCAACTATCCCCTATTGATCTTTAGTTCCCTCCAAATCATCAAAGTCAAGAGGAAGTAATGAATTCAAAACCTCTGACTGTAATGGCCAGTTCGTAGCTCCATTTTGTAGTGCATTCAGTAGCCAATTCCATAGCACCCTCCTATAACTGGTCTGCAGATTCCGTAACATTCCTTTGAAAAGATTCTCTACAGATTTTGTAGCACCATTCTTCTTTTTTTCTCTATGATAGACTAATCGCCATATGCTAACGCTCCGCTTCTCGTCATGACATTCCTTTGATGATTTGACTTAATGCCCAGTTTAGTTTCCACGTGCCACTCTCAGATTGGACCCTATATAAGCACATGATTTTGGAAGTTGTCAAGGGTTATTTGGATCCACACTTATTCAACTCCCAAAATCCACCACCAATTGCCACGTACCTCTCTAGCTATACCATGGTTTCGATTTCGGGACTGCTCTAGGATTTTAACATTCGAGCATGTTTCGTCCCCGAAATGAAGTGTGGTCGTCGATCTTGTTGCAATTTGTGATCTGGGTAATCCTTCTATTTTAGTGCCCCTGCTAAAGTTTATTGGTCTACCAACTCCATGATCCTTTTAACCATGTTTAGAGATAGCGCCAATTTTGGCGTTCGAGAACTTTGGATGCTGCGTTTTGTGCTCATGGTTGTTTCTTGTGCAAACAAAGGACTTGGAAAACTTTCTATGAGGTCAATCAATGGAAAACAAGATGACCATTAATTCGAACCAAAAGAACAACTTTGTGCAAATAATCATTCAAGCAAGACAATAAGATAAACCAGGTCATTGAACAAAAGGGAAACCGACTGTATCAACCAGAAGAGGAAAAACTTCTAGGAAGGTATGCAGAAAAGAGAGAGATGAGGTAGAGGTGTAGACTTAGATCTTAACAACAACTACATATGACCCATGAGAACTTCATGTGATAACAACTATATCCAATTCACCTCTTCTACCCTTTGCTAAAGTTTCTAGAAGTTTGGATTTTGAAAATTTTCATGTCGAATACTCTTCTTTTAGTCCTCATTTGAAAGAAGGAAGTTTTGAAACCCTTGCCTCTCCTGATATTGTAAATTGGTTTAGACTAGAGAGATTAGAATATTTTCCCACTTTGGGAATTCCTACTCCTCCTCCTATCAAAGTTGCTGTAACCAAAGAGGAGGAAACCTCTTTTCCCTTGGACCCTATACCATCCTCCTCCAAGAATCAACCTCTTCCTCTGAAAGCTGAAACTTCTCCATCCAAGCTCCCTCTTTCTCCTAAAATCCAAGCTGCAGTTGTAACTGTCAAAACTCCTTCTCCCGCTTGTTCTCCTATAGTTCACAACCCAATGGTAGGTGCTAACCTTCCTAGAAATAGGATGGATGACATAGTAGCTGTTAGTTATGCCTCTCTTGTTTTAACTCAACCTATGAATGCTCTCCCAGCTGGAGACTACCTTAAGTACATGCTCAAATTCATAGGGGAGGAAGACATAACTGCATAAGAACACCTTGCATGTTTTTATACTTATGCAGATAATCTTAACATTGAGAATGACGATGTATGGATGAGGGTATTTATACAGAGCCTTGATGGTGAGGCTAGGAAATGGTTTAGGGGTTTGACTCCTGGATCTGTTACTGGGATTGAAGCTTTGGATGATGCTTTATTGAGGCATTGGGGGGATAAAAAGGATTTTCTTTATTATATTACAGAATTTGGGCCAGTTAAGAGAAAAGAGGGGTAATCTATTTCAGACTTCTCAAAAAGATTTAATAAAATGTACAAAAAGATTCCCACTGAAATAAATCCTACATAAACCTCTACCAAGATTATGTATGGCAGTGCTTTTGACCCCGAGTTTTGCTTCTTTTTGAGAGAAAGATCTACCTCTTTAGCTCATATGCAAGATGCAACCTTAGAAGTAGAATCTAATATATTGGTAGCTAACAAACTAAGGGGAAAATCTAATAGAGACATAAGAAAAGGTAGGGTTGAAGCTTCAACCTCTGATTCCTTTGCTTCCCACCCTCAAGTTGACGAATCAACAAAATTGGTAAAATCACTTTCTGTTGAAATGGAGAAGTTGAAACTTGAAGGAAAATAGAACTATAGGAACACATAGAATGTTGATAATAAAGGTAATTTCAGAAGACCAAATAATGCCCCTCAGGTCCTCCAAAGAGATCAAAGGAATAAGGATAGGGATGATGAAAATGTCCAAGCCCCTCTCCAAAATAACCTTGTTGCTGATGAAGAAGGAGAGGATGAAGAAGCTGATCCTGAAATCCATTGTCTTGGTGACACCTCTTCATCTCCTCATTTAACCCAATCTGCATATGAAGAGTCTCTCATGGACAACCAACTAAATGAATTGAGTAAAGAGGAGAAAACCAATGAAAATCCAAATAAATACAATCTAAGATCAGAAAAGAAAGAGGGGAATACTGACACTTCTGATCAAAGAGATTATCAAGTATATATTTTCTGCAGAAGTTGTAGCCTCTTGATGGTTTGGATAAGAACAAGGTGAGAGATTTGACGCATAAATCCATTAGATACTATCTCATTGATCATGTCTTGTATTGGAAAGATCCTCTAGGAGTTCTTTTGAGATGTCTAGATCCACATGAGGCCCAAAAGGCCATGACTAATTTTCATGACAACTTTTGCGGGGGCCATCATTTTTGGAGAACCACAGCCTATAAGATCCTCAGAGTTGGGTATTTTTCAGCCTAGCCTATTTATTGATGTTTGTGCAAATATTAGAGTTTGTGTCAAATGCCAAAATTTTTCTGGAAAGCAACAACTCAACTATTTTCCTTTGAATCCTATGGTGGTTTCTGGACCTTTTCAACTGTGGGGTCTTGACTTCATTGGGTAAATCCATCCAAATTCAAGTGGTCAACATAGGTGGATTTTGACTGCCACTGATTACTTCACCAAGTGGATAGAATCCATTCCTACAAGGAATGCCTCCCACAAGATAATCATTAGTTTTCTTGAGGATATCATGTCAAGATTTGGTTGTCCAAGCAAGATTGTTACTGATAATGATGCCTCCTTCAAATCTGAACCATTGATCAAGTTATGTGAACAATATGGTATTACATTAGTCCATTCTACTCCTTACTACCCCCAAGGAAATAGTTTGGCAGATTCCTCTAACAAGAGCCTCATGAAGATCATTAAGAAATTGTTAGAAGACAATAATAAAGCATGGGACTCAAAGCTAAAATTTGCCTCATGGGCTGATAGAGTTACAACCAAGAGGTCACTTGGTGTTTCCTCTTTTCAGCTTGTATATGGGGTTGATGATATCTTTCCTACTTAGCTTTCCTTTCCTATGGTAAAATTCCTCCATGACTACCAAGGAGAACCCGATGATATGGTAAGGAGGATACAACAATTGGTAGAAGTACAACAGACTAGGGAGCAACTACTTGGCAAAGCACAGGACCATCAACAAAAGATCAAGCAAGACTTTGACAAGAAGGTAAGCAAAGAAGATTTTCATATAATGTTGTGGGGCCTCTTGAGGGGCAGGTGGAATTGAGGTTATTGTTCTTCCCTTTTCATGGTTGATTGTTATTGTTACTCCCTTGGGGGTTTTGGTTGCCTTGATTCTGGTTGCCCCCAGCAGGTCGATCTTGTTGGGGGTTATTTCCTCTTGGTCTCCGGTTGTTATTGTTTCATTTTTTCCCTTTCTTCTTGGCATTATTCGGATGATGGGCTGGATTTTCCATATTAAATTGTTCAAAAGCATGAACCTGTTGAATGGGAGAGGACTAAACAAAGTTAACACCAACATGTGGTTGTCCTGGTGGAGGGGCAACTTGCTGGGGAGGACCAGGAAATGGAATATATGTATTTCTTTGTGGAGATGATCCATATGGTGTGTAGGAAGTTGAAGTACTTCCACCACAGTTGGGGTTATATGCGGGGGTTGGGGGTGAACTCGTACTTGGTTGAGAAACTGGATGCGTCATGGGTACCTGTGGGGGTTCGGCCAACGATGGAGGGGGAGCCACATGATATTAATATTGGTGAGTGGGAGGAGGGTAGTAAGACGCCCCTCCATATGGTTGTAGATATTGATTTGCACCATAAGTAGGTGATGGGTGTCTATAAGGGTTAATATGTGTCATAGAACCAATCAACCCATCACAACGTGAGAAACCCTAGGTGTGTCCTAGCCAAATGGTAAGGGTTTGGGTGCATTAGGTAATACTGTGTACAAGTAACTCGATTGGGAATATAGGAGGTCAAATTGCTGGGCCTTGCTGATGGCCTCTTCTTCTGATTGAGGAAAATTGCATGCTACATCCTTTGCAATCACATGGACGAGTGATTTGAGAAACCTATCAAGACATTGTTCTTTGGTGGTTTCTTCTTTACACAAACTACGTCGTCGACGCCATTCATGGATGTGGTCGGTGATATGGATAAAAATGGTTTGTTTAAACTTAGAGAGAAGCTCTAAACTAGTGTCATGACGAACTGGTAATTGGAAAAAGGACAAAATCCTTGGCCAATGATTCAAAGGTCACATGGGACCCTGATTTTTCATCCGCATACCATTTGGCTGATGAGCCAGTGAGAGTTCTTTGAAATAAACTCAAGCACATGGAATCATCCATGATGATGTTGGAAGAGAACCATAAGTGGAAGGTCATAACATGGTTGGTGGGATATTCCCCTGGTTTTCCTTCAAACTTAGAAATGTTTGAAGGTAGATTGGTAGGCATATTGGGCCAAGTGGCATCATGCAAAATGGGGTCATTCGTGAGTTTGTTTAAATCATGAATGTAGAGGGATGCCAAGCATGGCAAGGGGGATTTGGCAGAGGATTAGTTCCAGACATTGTGTGAGTAGGTAGTGGACCTGTCCCTTGAGAGGGTTTTAGTGGGTTTGTACTTCTTCCTTGAGAAGAAGTTTGACTCCCACCTCCTTGTGAAGGATAACCAATAGATGGATTACCTTGAGTATTTGACCCAAGCAAAGTGGAACCAAGTAATGTCGATCCCAAGACAGTAGCACTCATGGGGGTGTGAGATGGTTGAGCTGGTGAGTTGGAAAAACTAGGGACTCCTCCTAAAATAGGAGGGAGATTATGCAAGCATCTATAATGATGGGGATTCGGTGGTTCCCCTATGGTTCTGACTAGAAAAGTGAATGTGTCCAAATGGTGACAAGAGAAATAAATAAACAAGTGTTTTTTATTTTTCTTCAAAAAATAGTATAACTCACAATTGTATGTAATCAAATGAACATAATACATAAATCAATTGTAAAATAAACAAGAATGTGGATAGGTGGATTTTGTTTGCATGGGGGAATAATAAAAAAAAATAAAATCTCGTGGCCTAAAAGACCTACCTTCCTTCCTTTCGATTTAGCACTGGGACTTCCAATAACACTCGACAGTGGGGTCTGAAGCCACCATAAGAGTAACTAGTGAAGGTTGAAGCAATCAATTATAATGAGGGGTAGAGGGAGCATATCCTGAAAGAGCTAGTGATATTTCCCAATAGTCACACAAAATATAATCAAGGTGCGATTGCAGCCCACAACCACCACATGTGTAGATATCCTAAGTTTGGCCACTAAGTACCTCGGTCAAAGTGCATCATTTAGATTTTTGGCCTCAGAAATGGGTCACGAGCTGGATGCCCTCACAAGAGTAGGGTGACTCAAGGAGGGATGCGCAGAACAACCAAACCTTGACCTTCGACCCTTCACGAGTATCTCCATGCCTTATGGTATAGGAACACTTTACTTGGAGGATTTTGAAGGATCCCTATTCTCAACTTCTATTGTTTCAAAATGTGAGAACCTGATAACAAGGGGTTATTTGGATTCCTACCCCCAAGATCCTACCTAAACTAAAAATTTCTTTAGGCATCTCTCATGGAGGAAAATTTAGTATGTTCTTAGAATTTTTTTAGATGTGGTGGACTAAGAGATTGGGGTCATGGGCCAATCTCATCTGAATTAAATGGGTGTGGATAATTTCCAAAGAAGTAGTCAGATCTTTCAGAATTCCTTTCAAGTACTTGTGGGTACTTAAAAAGAAAGCTTACTTCGACCTCCACTATTCTAATAGAAATTATGTGTGTGAGGAGTGTCTTTGTGTGAAAAAAAGTGAAAAGTGTGCAAAATATTTTTAATAAGTTAAGTGTAAGATTGCATCATGTGGACTTCATGTGGTCCTTACAAATATTCTTACCTATCTTACTATGTTTCTTTGGTACAACCTTGCGGAATATTTAAATCCCTAAAGAACTAGCAATGTGGACATATGGGTTGTTACTTGATCCTTTAAACTCCCTAGAATGTTGTCTATATTACGAAAGATTTTGAAAACTATCCTAGGATTGTAGACATGTGGGCATGTATGGGCCCATTACTTGATCTTTTAAAATTTCCTAGAGTGTTGTCTAAACTAAGAAAGCTTTTAGAAACTATCCTAAGATTGCAAACATGTGGGCATGTATGGCCCCTTACAAAGCTTCAAGATGATTTCCAAAACTAAGAGGTACCCTAGGGGGTTTTGTCCTCTCCTAATGTTTTGTTAAGGGAGATGAAATTTCCTTTCAACTACCTTTTCTGATTCCTGATATCACAGTAGGGTGTGGGGGAAGAGCATACTTGAGGGTTAAAATTGATTTCTAGTCCCAAATTAGTTCATTGTGTTTGAAAAAGCAATAACTTCAACTCAAATTTTTAAATTCCAAATGAGCCATCCATGTGGAAACAAAGCAAAGAGAAGAATAATGATTATTTTTACCCCTATGTTCTTATGTTAGCTAACCTTCCTTGTGAGAAAGGACTCTAAGTGAAGTGTGATTGCTTTACAAAGTGCAGGAAATTAAAATCTAAAGGCAATGGGCTCTCAAACCACTCATACAAACCCTTACAATTTGTAAAAAATGAACTTATGCACAGGTTGTAGTTTTGACAAGCGCACAGAGGGCGCAAAATGTGCAGAGGTATGAAATATGTCACATGCACAATGCATGTCTATTTGCCTTGAAAGCTGTGCAATTCCTGTCACGTGTCGGGAACACAATTTCCAAGTAAAATTCTCTTTCCCTGGCTTTGAATTTTGACTTTGGAAGGCTGGACTAGGTCGGTTTTGGTACTTTCATATCAAAACAATTAGAAAGAAGTGCTCTCAAGACTTAAATAGGGAGGAATTTGGTACCGATCCCCAATATGGTCGTCAATATGTTGTGTTGGTTTTGTCACATGGGTGAGCAAAAACACAACACTTGCATGCTTAGTTAAGTCAACTAAACACGACAGAGGTTTGTGAGTTGATTAAATAACCAAATACACACAAACCAAAGAAATAAAACTAAAAATAACTAAGAAATAAATGTTAGAGAATCTTGCAATAACTAGAACCATGAAAAGCAAAAAATGACCATCATATAGCTACCAATGGATCAATATATTGATAGGCTAACATCGTAGATAAAGGAAGGGACTTATGAATACCCTCTTCCTCCTTGGGAGGGCTCTTGAGTTCCCTAATAAAGAGCTCTTCTCTTCAAGCAATGGCAAGTGATGACGGTGAAGAAATACGATGCCAATCCTCTCAAGAGGTGAGTGGAATGGCCCTTGCTATAATGCCTTAATGATTCAAAGAGAAAAGAGGATTCTCAAAGAAGAATTCTTGCAGCATAACAATGCCTTGAAGTTCTTCTTTTTCTAGCACACCCATGGCACATGTTTATAGTGTCCATTCATGGTAAGATACAACTGGTTCATAGTGTGAACAAGGGGCCTTTTAGGGCACTTCCTAGCTCTTGACCAGCCTCCAAGCTAGATTTCGCTTAGATCTGAGTGTCAAATCGTGTTGGGGGTCGGACTAGAAGTGGTTGAGAGGCTGACAAGATTCATAAATGCACCATTGATGAGAAGTGTGTGACTTTTCTCATATACATTTGTGCATCTTGTGCACAGAGCACGCTCAGGTCTGTGTTAGCCTACGCATTTTGTGCACTGTGCGCGTACTTTAGTGAATTTGCACACTTTAATTTTTGAACCAAGTGTATAGTTTTGTGCCTCATTGATGGATTTTGATGCTATAGGTGTACTAATTGCTATTGGCATTGATGTATTTATTAAACCATTGTGTGTAATGCTGCAGACGATTTTTTTAGTGATAACACTATCCATTAAATTAAATTACAATCCTCTTTTAAAATGGGGCAATTAAATAAATTTTGAAAATAAAAGTTTAATTAAAAACTTTTATTTAAAATAGAAAGGGACCCATTTTTAAAATGTGGATATTAATGACATAAGTTCATTAATGAGGAATTAATGAGGCATTAATTAAAGAGGATACTTCAAGAAGAAAATTGTACGGGAAATTCAAGAAGGAAAAACCCTAACTACTCAACTAGTTATAAGAACTTGATTTAAAAGAGAAGAAAGAAATCATCAAGTGCCAACGATCAGAATTATCACTGGGGCAGAGCAGAAGATCAGAGGAATAAGAAGGCACAACCATGAATACACAACCAAGCTTCTGATCAAAGAAAATAGATCTCCATCTTCTCCGCTATTTCTATTATTCTACACCATTTCTCATGGCTTTATGCTTGAGTCTCTGAATTGGGCACAAGGCTAAGTTTTTGAGTGTTCTTCTTGTATTCTTCCAAAACATTTTTCTTGTATGATTATGGAGTATTTACAACCATATACATTACTGCCAAATCTTTTGTAATGAAGAAAATATTTCATGAATAAAACTCCACAAAGAATTACTTCGGGGTTGATTTCGACTATATCTTGTAAGTTTGAGTTTTAAGTATGAGGTATTTGAGATTGAACTATCAAATTATCTTTTGATATTGATAGTAGTACTCTTTTAAAATTCTTTGAGATGATCAAATTATTCTCTCCTATTTTTGTGAGGAAAACATGGATGCATTTATATATGATTAAGAAGATTGTATATGTGATGTTGATCACAAAAAAATTCTGATGGTGAAGCCGTCCTTCAATATTTTCTTATTGTAATGAGACTTCTTGTTGTATCCTGGAGAGCGCGTTGTAGTACTGCACACATCTCCTTGAATTCCCTCTTTCTCTGGGAATGGTGGTAAAAATGCAGAGGCAGAGGGATGAGGTCGGAGAGGTGGATGGAAAGCGCTCGGGAGAGCTCGAAAGAGCCGAGGCACAGGTGAAAAATCCAAGGAAAATGCAGAGAATTCTCATGTGAAGGATGAGGGGAAAAGGAAGGGTAATGAGAGGGTAAGGTGAAATTTCTCCAGAAGTAGCATTGGAGCAAACACAGTTGCAGAGGGAAAAGATGAAAAACCGCTCAGAGGAGCCAAGGAGAAGGAGCAAATGCAGAGGGGGAAAGGATGGGTTCACCAGGTCAATTTCCCGCTTAGTATTCCATGAATTAACGGATGGAATATCCATTAGAGCCGAATTGACAACCTCCGTAGGCCTGGTATGCCTAGTCTGGCTGGCGCAGGGGGCCATTAACCCTTCCATTACTGTCCACGGGGTGTGAGCCATTCAATATTTATGAATGGTAGGCTGGCGGACGGGGTTAATAACTCCCCTTGACACTCCATTCTAGGTGTCCTCTGACGCTGACCAGGTGGCACCCCATCTGGGGGGAATTGAATGTTAATGTTATTGCAATAGTAAAACTCCAATTTAATGTTATTGAACAATAATAATACTTCAATAATGTTAATACTTCAATAAGTTGGAGTGTTAATGTTATTGCAATGTAAAATTGAATGTTGAATTGAGTTGAATTAAGTTCTTATAATTGAATTAAATGTTAATGTTATTCTAATAGTAAAACTCCAATTTAATGTTACTACAATAACAAGGCTGAATGGCAACGTAGTCCCTGCCAAGAAGGTTAGAAAG